>BFEA01000046.1:4184757-4199638 GCA_003427395.1 Chara braunii
GAGAGAGAGAGAGAGAGAGAGAGAGAGAGAGAGAGAGAGATTTGCGATGTTGGGATTTGGTGACATTCGGGTCAAAACTTGACATTGGGGCAGAGACATTTGGGGGATTAATTTGGATCGGTATCAACGACATTTTGGGTTGAGGACATTTTTCATCTCCCCCCCTTTCGTCTCTCCTCCCTCCTCCTCATCTGTGTATGACATATGCCTGGCGCCCTTCGTCTGTGTGGTCGGCATCAGGCTACTCACACCGGTTGATGATGATGATGATGATGATGATGTTAGTCTGTGGCACGGCATTGATTGGGTCTGATTGATGATGTTTCCGTCTTCCGCTGCGCTATCATTGCTCCATTTTCTAGAGTTCTGTTCTTGGTTCTGGTCTGCGCCATTTGGCATGCGACATTCTTCCTTGCCAGCGCTTCAACTCTGAGCGGATGCAGCGGGAACCAGCTCCCATACCACTGAAATGAGCCAAGTATTCGTCAAGTTCAACCTCGCATACATCAATGAACATTCCCATGAGAGTTCACACGTGAGAAGCCAAATCGAGATACGATCGACACTTGAAGGTGTCGTCTACGATATAATTGTCAATATACAAGAATGTTCGTCACCAGCGGCTCTGCCACACACACACACACACACACACACACACAACGGATTTCAATCAGGAGGCGGCTATGTCTTCTCTCCCTTCTCTCTCTCTCTCTCTCTCTCTCTCTCTCTCTCTCTCTCTCTCTCTCTCTCTCTCTCTCTCTCTCTCTCTCTCTCTCTCCGTCTTGCTCGTCTCTCTCACCTGGCTCGTTCTGCCTCACTCCCTTTCTCTCTAACCTAGATTGTAACCCTGGATACACCCACTCAGGTAGCTTACACCTTGGCCGCTATGGCCGCCGTCCTCCTGCTCTAACTCTAGCGTAGCTATGGAGTATCCCACAAGCGCCTTCTTCTGCTTCAGGCACACAGTGCCCAAGTTGCCTTAAAGCACAAGCAGCAGCAGCGCTTCCGCATCTCGCCGAACCAGTGATGAGCCGCTGCACTGTAGCAGCTAAATATAGGACTTGGCTTCGCTTCGCTTGGCTTGGCTTGGCCTGCTTCAGACCGGTACCGGTCGGCCGCAGCCTGTCGGTCCGGTAGCTTCTGGACTTTCCTGGGACATGCTGCAAAATTGGACTTCGGACTGTCGGACCGGACTGGACTCTTCCGGATTTTTCTTGTCGGGTTCTGGATGGACTCCTGCCGACCTATGACGCTTCGGTACCGACACCTACCGACCTACGACATTTCGGACCCCTAGACCCTACGGCCTACCCTACTGGATCATCCTGGGACTGGGGACTTGTCGGAACCCTGGGACCGGGACTGGGTGTCTGCCGCATGAATCCTTTCATATAGTTTGTACTATTCTGTTGCGTAAGTTTTTATTGTCATGATGCTTGTGCTCTGTGTGTGTGTGTGTGTGGGTGGGTGGGTGCGTGCACACGGGCGGGCAAATGTGTGTGGGTGTGTGGAGAAGCTTCCCGTCAAAGACTTGAGGATAAGGAGAAAAAAACGTTATTTACAGTTTAGGAGATAAAATTCGTTAAGTAAAGATAAGGAGAGGAAAACAATCGGTTATTAGGATCCTCATGATCCTCTAGGCAGGTTAACAAGTTGATTCAGGTTAGCTATGAAGGACCGTCTTTGGAAGAGGAGCCACTTGGCAAGCCCAATGTCCCATTTCCCCCGCTCCCAATCTCCCTCCTCCTCCACTGCCCCCCTCTCCCCCCCGCCCTGGAGAGAGAGTGTTTACCAACTACTTCATCACATTGGAGTTAGTTGTGACTTTTTTTAAGTTCTTTCAAGTTTTTTTTTTTTTTTTTTTTGGGGGGGGGGGGGAGGAAGAAAGTCCTTGTGCAAGGCCTCCATCCCAGTGGTGGTAAGAGAACCACCGGGATTGAGACTTTGTCAGCGGGCCGCTCCATCTATTGGTGGGGAGCATCACCTGCAGGAAAACGGGTCCAGCGTCCCTTGGTACATCCTTTTCCGAAGTGAGCCATGATAATGTGTATCCCTGCCAGCATTGATTACCCTGGGCTGCAGGGGATCGACTGAGCAGGGCTGGAGGTGGGCGGGAGGGAGGCCACAGCCTCGGGGGGGGGACACCGGTCCTTATGGCATTGGCCACCCCACCTCCCTCCCTAGTACTAGTTCCTGGTGGTGCCAAAGGACCTCGGGGGCTTCGGTGGGCTTTTGAGAGTGCTGCCCGTCTCCCCCGACTGACTCTGTCCGTTGCCTGCTGAGCTCTCCTGCCTCTTTGATCAACCTGACGGCAGGTCCAGCATTCACTGTCTGTCCTTCACCTGCCGAGCCCTCCTGCCCCTTTGATCAAGCTGACGGCCGGTCCAATCTTCACTGTAGGAGAGAAAAGGGAAAAAGAAAAAAGGAAAAGAAAAGAAAAAAAGGAAAAAAAGAGGAAAAAGGGTTAAAGAAAATAGGGGAGAAGAGAAGCAGTTGACTAGGCATCCCCCACCCCCTGCTTCGTCCGACTGCCCGACTAGACTTCTTGCAAGATTTCCACTATTGAGAGCGAGTGGGGCGGGAAGGGGTCTCCAAAATCTTGCGTTGGTCTGAGGGGGATCCCTGGATCAACGGTTGTCCACTCTCGAAACAGTAGCCTGTAGTCCCACTTCATGTCTGTGGGGGGGACCTCCTCCTCTGCCCTACCTTGTTCCCTCCGCTCGTCTTCCGACCATGTCACATTGGCTATCCAGTCCCCCCTCTTCCCACCTAACCATTCCTCTCCGAATTGGGAGATAATCCGGTCTGCATCCCTCCTGAAGTGCACATTATCCAGTTTCTGTTTCTCAACCTGCTAACGGACGGTGATCTCAGCCTGCACAAGTTGTTTGAAGTGTTCCGTGGCCTCCCCCTCCTCCACCCTGGCTCCCTCCATTTCCGGCACACATCTTCTCCACCAAATTACCAACAGTATGGATCTTCTGCCCAGGCAGAAGAGGTTCCAAGCGTACCTGCCTTTTGGGACATTTGGGCAGTGTCCTAGCAGGATCGCTCTCCAGTCCCATGGCCACGGGAAATCAGGGAACATCTGCTGCCAGATCCTATCCCACCACCGCCACAGCAGTACCGACGATGGGCACTGCATAAAGATATGTTCCACCGTTTCCGCTCTCTTTTGAGGGGGGAAGATGGACATACATCTGCGACAGATTAGAATGGTCTAGTTGCATATTGATGGATGTGGGTGAATTTTGTTTTGGGGGTATGTGGGGGTGGGTGTGGGGAAGGGGAGAAAATACTTCCTGAATCTGCTGTGGAGAGTGTGACAACGTTATACAGTCTTTAGCGAGGCTTCAATATGTTTGGCGCACATTGGGCACACATTTGATGCTATCCTGCTGCTATTACTGCATTGATTTACTACGTCTGGGTCTCTCGCCTGTTGACTCCCACGTCATTCCTTCAGTGGCTTTTATTGGAGCTATGAATAAGCACCTGTGGTGTCTGTTGTGACCCCCCCCTCGTTCCCAGAGTCCCAAGTGTCCCACATTTGCATCCGTTTCAAGCTCCTGTGGTCCAGCGTTCTCAACGTACCCCTGGTGTCTCATGTTCCCAGTGTCCCAAGTGTCCTAGACACCTGCCCCAACTGTCCCATGTTCCCAGTTCCCAAGTGTTCCAAGTGTCCCAGATTCACCTGTCCCAAGTGTCCCACATTCCCAGCTGTTTCAGAAGTCTCCCATCGTCCCACCACCCCCAGTATCCCATGGTCCCTATCCTCCCAAGTGTACCATATGTCCCGTGTTCCCAGTGTCCGAAGTATGCCTTATTCCCAGAGTCCAACTTCCCCCAGTGTTCCATGTTCCTGGTGTCTCAAGTCTTCCACATGCTCCCATTGTTCCAAGTGGTGAGTGGATGACCTTGAGACCAGTGCCTTATTATATCCTCCCTTTGTGTAAGTATGCTTGGGAATTCATTGGACACCGGCCCCAATTCATCTACTTCCATCCGGATTCGAACTGAGGTCTGTATTTCAACAGTTCATCATTGTACCAACTGTGAGCTTCACCCGTTTCTGTGTCCTCCCTTTGTGTAAGTATGTTTAGGAATTCTTTCTTCTTCTTTTTCTTTTTCTTCTTCTTCTTTTCTTTTTTTTTTCTTCTTTTTTATTGAGGACCTCCTCCCTTTGTGTAAGTATGTTTCGGAATTCTTTCTTCTTCTTCTTCTTCTTCTTCTTCTTCTTTTGTTTTTTTCTTTTTTTTTTTGATTGAGGACCTCCTCCCTTTGTGTAAGTATATTTCGGAATTGTTTCTTCTTCTTCTTCTTCTTCTTCTTCTTCTTCTTCTTCTTCTTCTTGTTTTTCTTTTCTTTTTTTTGATCGAGGACCTTTGCCTGTTCCTCTGTGTTGTTAAAAAAAAAAAAAACGCAAAACGGAAAAAAACCAAAAAATTTCCTCTTCTTTGTGCTGAAGAAATCTCTTGCAGACACCGAGAATGGGATTACCCAGCCGGGGCGTGCTCATGCGATCAGCAAGGGTCCTTAGCGACCGTGCAGTTGGAGGGGGGTCCACCCGTCGCCTCTGCGAGAGTCTTGCTGGCAGGAAAGGTGGGAGATTGCAGGCACGGCACTTTCGCCTTCAGGTTTCCGCGAAAGGAGATGACTCGGTTCCGTCCGAGATGACCCTCGGGGACGCATTGAGCTTGCTTGGAGTTGCCGAGGGCGCCTCGTTTGACGAAATCCTTCGGGCCAAAAAATCGATCATGGCCACATGCGAGGGGGATCAGGAGCAGCAAATGAAGGTGATATCTACTTCACTTTATTTATTATTTCATCGATTGATTAGTCGGATGATTATTGCTGGATGCATCAAGAGATGATGATGGTGATGGCGCTGACACTGCAATGTTGATGATGGCCACGACAGTACCGTTCCGGTATGGTGACTCGTGTGATGTGTCTGCACGGCGGTACCTTCTTGCCGTGTCCAGACTGAAAGTTGCCCCAAATACGGCTATAGTTAATGCGTTCTCCTCGGCGGAAGACGGTATTTTGCAGCAAAGTCACCTGGCCTTCTACTGTCGTCTTTCCCCTGAACGTATGGCTTGGTCCTTACTGCTGTAAATGCACCTATCCATAATGACCATACATTATACTAGGGAGGAGATGCTATCTGATTGGTGGAACTTGTGAGTGGAGCCTCTGAGTGGGGTTTCTGAGTGGAACTTGATCATGAGTGGGACTTGATTCTAAGTAAGTGGGGCTCTGGTGACCATTATCGATGTATCTGGCCAGCTGTATTAACCTCCATTATCCTCAGGAGGAGACAGTAGCTGGCTGTGGTGGAACTTCTGAATTGAGCTTGTGAGTGGGATTTCTGAGTGGGAACTTCGGAATAGACGGGGTCTTCTATTTTTTTTTCTCTTTTTTTTGGCGATGGGGTTTGTGCACACATGCCGTGCATCCAGGCAAGTCACCTGGGGGGTCTGACGCCCAGGGTACCCGGGGAATAAGTGTGGTCCGTTTGTGTTTTTTTTTTTTTGGCAGTGGGGGTTTTCCACACATGACCAGAGGAGCCCAAATCCGGACTCTTTTCTTTTCTCTAGTGTCGACTCAACTTGGTTGTCAAGGGGGGGGAAGGCGGGTATAAATTGGTTTTAAAGGGACTAAAGGAGTGCCGTAGCCTGGTTCTGTTTTTTTTTTTTTTTCCCCCCTTTCCTTGTATGCTTAACATAAAAGACAACATTGCCACTGTCAGGCAATAGCCATGATCATCACAGCCCGTTATTTTCTTTTTTATCTTGGGTTCCGCGAGGAATTTTAATCTGACCCTGGGCCAAAAGTCATTTGCAATGTTCTTTTTTTTGGAAAAGTTGTTTGCAACTTTGCATTGCAATTATACACGACATTTTTATTTTTTTCATGGAGTTCGTTCCTCTTTCCTTTTTTCCCTTTTGTTTTTGTTTTCTTAGATAATAGTAGATCTGCAAAAGCTCTGCTACTGTGCTACACTAATTCTGCTGGAAAACCTCTTTAGAAAGTTTAGATAAAATTATTGGATGACTTCATTGATTTGCCATTATGCAAGGTGCTCTGTTCCCACGTCAGCTTCCAGACCAGGAGGGCAGATGTCAAATTTCGCTGTTTGTTTCTCAAATTGCTCCAATTTTGACGTCCAAGTCCTTGGCTTGCAAGAGGATGTTTCTTCAGGATGCTGTTTTCCACGATCCTTGAAGAATATTATGCAGCTTTTCTGAGGGCATACTCACATTAGCACTTTCTTTAATGAATTGGACCGCATTTACGGCCCGACCTAGATGTATCTGACCGGCAAAAAAAAAAAAAGAGCCTTTTAGGGTTCTGCCTGGGGCTGGTACCAACCGGGGGCCCCTCCCCCGCTCGGGAGCCCGCCGGTCGGACCGGCCGGTCAACCGGCCCGGCAGACCCCCGGTCGAATCCAGTGCATTAGGCTGGACGGCCCCCACGAGGCTGCAGCCGCCTTCAAAAAAAAAAAAATTGGGTCTTTTTGGGCCCCACTTCTAGAAAACAACGAGCGGAGACCAGGCGTCATTGGCATGACATACTCGTCCATCCTCAGCCACGAGGGAATTACTATGCTTGAGCAACGGCTGAGGTTATATGCTTCTGCAACATCACTAAGCTCTGGGGAACGAGTTATGGGTTTGGGTTTCGGCTCTGTCTGAGGTGCAAGCCCAAGAATGGACCTGAGCTATATTTTTGTCTCAATCTATGTAGAATGGACCTTGCTCCACTACATGTATCTGGACAGACTGGCACGCGAGATACATTCGGACTGAGGACACTGATGATCCAGCGTATTTAAAAAAAAACATACAGAAAAAAAACAGAAAACGCTCTGCCTGGACGAGCTGAAACATGCACCCATAACTTTTCTGCCGTCGAGCTATGCACTGGAAAAACTACAAGTTTTGGCAAGGATCCACTCCTATCACGTCTCGTTCAGGCTGCAGGATTCTGACGGCCGTTGGCATAGTCCAGAGTGCCCTCTGCTACAGAATTGAAGTTCTTGGGCCACGGGGGGTCGTATAAGTAACCTTGCTTACTCGACCCCTCCCCCTGAAAGTGACACCTCCATGAATATCCCAATATATCCCCAGCTCCCCCTGGGGCACCCCCCAAGAGAAAATTGGACCTTCAAAATTTCATTACGGATTTCAACAGCTATTGAAGAGTGCAGTCAGAATCTGCCAAAAAAAAAAAAAAAAAAAGAGAATTAGGCTTTATTTTTTGAGAACCGGTTTCCCGGTTCACTCCCCCTGGGCTGGTCCGGCTCCGGTTCGACCGGGCAAGCTGAACCAGCTGGTTGCCGGCCCAGCCTTGGTTCTGCCTCCATATCTATCTGACCGCAATTACGTCAAGAAACAAGTGAAAAAGTCCTGCTGTGAGGATGGCCTGAGTGGTGATAAGTTGTTCGCAATTCAGTTGCATTGAGCCTCACTGTTTGTCACCTTTAGCACACACGCACACATTGAGAGATCACCCGGAATCCACACTGGAGACCAGAGATGCAAAGTCCAGAATAGAGCAGCTCAGAAATTCCAACGAATTATCATATTAAGCAGTTTCAGAGTTCCTGTCACCAACGCTCATCAGCGCAAAGTCCAACAACCCAATTCCAGCATTCTCATCTAAGGTGGGTGACTCCCTTGCTTTTTCTCAATCTTTCTGATACGGCACAGCGAATTCTCTAGTCCCTGAAGGAAGCCTCTGCACTTCATCAGGGTTCAGACAATCGATGGGCCTGCGTGGGCGCCAACCCAAATGCAGTTCAGTGGGTGTTCTTGCTGTAGCTAAATGCACAGAATTGTTATAGGCACTAGCGACTTTAGCTAAATGGTCATCCCAGTCAATCTGATCTGGCCGGATGTACATATGCAGCATCTGCTGCAGCACTTTGTTCATCTCCTCGGTCTGTCCATTTGTCTCAGGTCTACCTGAGGACATGCTCAATTTGGAACCATAGATGTTCATGAGTTGTTGCCGGTGCTCGCCCATGAACCTCGATCCCTACCACTTACAATAGTCAAGGGATGCCCGTAGTCTTTCACCCAATGATTGAAGAACTCTCGAATTACTAGGTCCGTCCTCGCTTCAGCAGGGAGCGGTAAAAATACAGCAAACTTGCTGAATCTGTCTCTAGTCACCATAACCTGACCTTCCCATTCCTACTTCTAACCTTAGTGTCCATAAAGTCTATAGACATGCAGTCTCCGGGACCCGACGGTATAGGCAGCGGTCTAAGTAAACCAAGGGGAGGCTGCATGGAACTCTTGTTCCTCTGACATACTTTGCAGCCGTGGACATAAGCTATGAAGTCATGCTTCATTCCAGCCCAAGTATAGGAACGCAGGAGGTTAGCATAATTCTTCCTCCAACCGAAATGTCCTTCAGTGTCGTGACATTCCCCTAGGATTAGACTGTGAATCTCCTCATTGTTTGGTACGCACAGTCTATCGTGCACGTCTGTCGTCTGAAAACAGCAGTCCGTGTGCCATCCTAAAGTCTGGAACTTTGTGTGGTGCCGTTTGCACCTTGTTGATCAACTGACTATAGACAGGATTACTAGCGTAAGCGGATCTAATCTTCTCTTGCAACTCAACTCCTGCATCCAAATATTTTACGATGGTACCGAAGAAGTCAGCTCGTCTACTTAGCGCACCTTTACTGCCCCTTTACTGGCTTTGATTCAAAGTCAAACTGGTCTATGTCTCCAGCCCACCTAGTGAACTTAGACATCATTCGGGCTTGGGTCTTTAGCCAGCGAAGTGTCTCAAGGTCCAAATATATTTTGAAGTGCCGACCTAGGAGGTAATGTTGCCAATGATTCAAAGCTTCTCTAAGAGCAAACAACTCTCTTTCATCCGTGGAAGCGGCGACTTTCTCACGAGGCACTCGACAGGACATGAACTCAACAAGTTTGTACCCACTATTGTCATTTTGCTGGAGTACAACACCTATCCCGTACTAACTGGCGTCAGTGGTTACTATAAACGACAAGGACGGATCAATGATCTTTAGAACCGGGTGCTCTATCAAACACTTCTTCAGACGCTTAAAGGCTAAGGTGCAGTCCTTGTCCCACTTCCAGAATGTTTCCTTCCTCAATAGCCTACGCAACGGAGCAGCTACTGCAGTAAAGTTCCTCACGAACTTGCGGTAATAGTTAGCCAGACTAAGGAATAGACGTAGTTATGTTAGCGTGCGCGGGGTCGGCCAATCTCTAATTGCTGCTATCTTAGCGTCTTGCGGTTTAATTCCATCTCCATCCAACACATGTCCCAAGTACAAAACTTGACGCTTGGCCCATTCACACTTCTTTGGGTTCAACTTTAAAGTTATGTTCACGCAACTTGCTCAACACTAACCGACAATGTTGTTCGTGCTCCTCTAGCGACTTGCTAAATGCAACAAAATTTGTCCAACCAATTGCGAAAGAGTTCATTCATACATCCCTGGAAGGTACCAGGGGCATTAGTCAACCCAAACGACACGACCACAAATTTGTAGTGGCCGTATCGAGTCCTAAAGGCTGTCTTGTGTCGACCTCAGGCAACACCTCGATCTGACAGTAGCCCGATTTCAAATCTATCTTTGAGAAATTTTTGCAACCCTGCACTTTATCCAGGAGGTCGTCTATCGGCGGCAATGGCTCTGCATTCTTTATAGTAATTGCATTAGTCCCCTATACGCAAATCGCCTTCTTTCTTTGACATGAACAAGACCGGTGCACCATATGGCGCGGAACTTGGCTTAATCCACCCTTTCTCTATCAACTCATTTAACTATTTGCGCAACTCATCGAGCTCCTTGGGAGACATCCGATAGATGGGCCCCTTGGGAATCCGGCTACCGGGTTGTACATCTATCTGGTGCTTGGTCTCCCTCTCCGCTACTCCATTTGGGCCTCTCCCGCATCAGCGAACTCGTCTAATAGTTTCTGCACATAGGGTGGTATGGGCCCTTCCTCCTCTTTCCCTTCACCAACCAGTCTCACATAGGCAACAAACACCTGTTCAACAAGGTCATTCTTGGCCACATGCCTAGCGAACGCGGGGCCACTCGTACAACAAAGGGACCTCCGACCGGAAGTATGCCTTAACCCCTTCGATATATTCACACGCTACCATCTCTCTATTATCGGCCAACTTACTAATGACTGGCTCATCGAGCTTCTTCACCTTCATTCCTAGGTGCATCTTTTGCAACCCTCTTCGACTTATGTAACCGCACGTCGATCCACTGTCTGCCAACACGCCTATCCTTTCTCTACTTACTCACGTTGATCCACTGTCTGCCAACATGCCTATCCTTTCTCTACTTACTTCTACACCTGCTATTATTAGCTGCCCCTTCGACTTCTTCATTCCGACCCAAGCGCGTCGACGAGTGATCAGCTCATCACCAATGCTTGCGAGGGAGCCACCTGGAGAGGTCGTACACAAGCAACCTTTGGACAACTAGCTAGGTGGGGGCCTACATCAGTCTCTCCCATTGGGATCTTCGGACAGGAGGGTGCTTGTTCAGTGCGCGCTTCTATCTTCCTGTCTATGTTCGAAGTCGCCGTAGAGGCAACTGCAGCCTCTATTGGTCGTTCCCGTTTGGGTACCTGTATTGGGGACAAAATGAAACTATGTGGTCGGGGTCACCACACTTAAAACACTGGTTAACCTTGTGACGCTCTTCTCAAACTTTCTTCTTTGTACCCATGTGCTCACAAGGTTTGCCTTCAACTATCCCCGGGTGTGCTGGGTACGGCCACCAGTTCCTACCTCTACCTCTAACCCCCATGAAGGGAGAACCTCTACCACCTTGCGAGGGACCATAACCCCTACCTCCCGTGTAGTAGCTACCTTCGCCACTACCCCTCTGAGCAGCGGGTCCTCGACTTCCACCTCGTGCTCGGCCACCTCTACCTCGGCCTCTACCTTGTCACCCTCCCTCACGTGCTGCAACTGCCGCATCATCCCCGCTCCGGGCTACTTGGTTGTTGTTTTCTTCCTCTAGACCATAATTTATTTGGTTATATGATAATGACTCTACACCTCCTTCAAAGGTGATCAACAAGTTATCCTTCCCTCTATGTTGTCGGATATGGTCCTATTCTTCCACCTCTTACCGGAATTCAAATCCTTCCAATAGTTGCAATAGTTTGCCTCTTGCAAGAACCCGACATGGTCTACAACTATCGTGTTGGATTTCTCATAGGTCATCCTTTCCCTCTATGTTGCCGGATATGGTCCTATTCTTCCACCTCTTACCGGACTGCAGATCCTTCCAATAGTTGCAATAGTTTGCCTCTTGCAAAAACCCGAAATGGTCTACAACTATCGTGCTGAATTTCTCATAGGTCATCCCCTCCTCTTTGGTACGAGGATATAACTGTGTCTTGAGGGGCTTTGGCAGCCCTCTAGCGAAATTGTTTAAGATCTGAGCGGGGGTCAGTCCATGTTACGGACATTGTAGCAGCTCGTCCATAGTGGCATTGAGTGTTGACACACTCTTCCACTTGCAGTCACTAATGTTAAGGATGAGGGACTCGGTACGACGAGCTAAGTTCTTATCCTCGAAGCGGTCTTTCAAGGCCTTAAAGAAGTCCTCAATCCTAGTGCGTTGTGAGTATTGCACCATCGAGGTGCATCCAGGTTCCTTTACTAGCGAAATAACGAAGCTTGCTGCGTCTCCCCGTAGGCACGACCTTGCCATTAGTACACAATCCCAACACAGAATCAACTGCGCATACAGATATGTGTCCATCGCCGCCTCCCAATGGAAAACGCTCTCCTCCCTCTTCCCAGTATATGTCCTGGGAGCTTAACCTTCATTTTCTCCCTTCGTTCTCCCCCCTCAGACTTGTGTCCTTTATCTTTCTTTCCTCCATCTTTCTTGGGACCTTTTCCTTTCTTGTCATCATCTCCATCATCACCACCATCTCCATCTCCACCACAAGGACTTAACTTCACTGACATGATGGTGTTAGTCAATTTATGAGTGAAGATGTAATCTTATTGGCATGCATACAACATGATGCTATGATCAACTTGATGGGATGATGCACTAAGGTAGTTGTTCCAGGTACTTCCAAACTCCTCTTGATGTCGCTCTACCTTTCCAACGGCTCGTTGCAGTGCAGAGAGTTCCTGGGTGGTGTGCAACAAAGTATCGGTGAGAAGGTTCCAGCACGCTTCAGTTTCCACCTATTCTTCCTTTTGTTCCTTCTACAACGCCAGGAGTCTGTCTCCCTCCTCTCTTAACCTTCCCTTTTCCTCAAACTCTTTTCTTTTTGCGGCCAACAACTTTTGATTAAGCCCGCTTCTCTTTTCTTCTATCAACAAATTATTTTCCTCCTGATCCTTAGTTGCTGCCAACTTTGCTACGAATCGATTCCTCTCTTCATCGGCTTCTTCCGGAAGCTCTGTCCAGTACCCAAAATTTTCCACCCAGTCCAAGTCTCCAATCCGTTGGAGTTTTAGTTCCGCAACACGACTCCTCTTTGCCATTTCCTCCCCTTCTGGTTGTCTTCTTCTCTCCAATCCTCCTCCTCCTCCTCCTCCTCCTTCTTCTTCTTCCTATTCTTCTTCAACTCCTTCAACTCCTTCTCCATCTTTTCTTTCTCCTCCCTCAGTTTTTTTTTAACTTCCTCCTCCTCCTTTCTTTTTTTCTCCTCCTCCTCTTTCTTCTTCTCGGCCAACTTTCAATTAATTTTTGCCTGCTGTTCTGTTGTGTATGGCTGTGTGGTCCCACCAGACCTCATGGTTACACTCATGCCACATGCCCGGTGGAACCCTAGAGGAAACAGGCATCGGAGAAGGGGACCCCATAACACGAACAGGGTCAAAATTGCGAACATCGGATAGTCATCCATGGTTGCTAAAGGCACAGGTAAGTAGCCTCCACCTCCTCACCACGTAGACCTCACCCTCGACACTTAAAACTATCTAATCTAGATTGAAGTCTGACCTATCTGAGTTCTTCCCTCCCCACAATGTAACTATAGCTACCCTATCAGGCTGGTGGGCAACCAGCAGCTTAAGGTCAGTTAGCAAGGACCTCAAGAATTCTATAATGACGCAGACAAGACGTCGTGCCTACAAGGATTTGAAGGTTCGTTCTCAAGACGTACAACTCCTCACTGCATCAACTCCAGTTCGGTCGCATGCCGGTCAGTATCGGTCTTAGGGCTAGACGAGTTGTTTTACGAGTGCTCGCAGCTCATGCCCATGCTTCTTACTTTTTGGGTGATACATCCAGGTGCTGAGCTTCTATACTAGACACAACCTACTTCATGCACGTGTCTGACCAGATGCTGACTCGAGACAAAATCTGATATGTCACCAAGTGTTCTGTCGAGCAGCTGCGACACGAAGATATGGGAAGGTGTCGTGACACTTATTCATTCATCGAAGCAAATGTAGGGCTTAAGGGGGCGATGCACTTCACTTGTGAATGTTCTTTTGATGAAGCTCCTCGACGCTCCTCGCATGCAGATACGTTGTCATCATCCCCCTCTCTGGCCACTTCTTCTTCGGCCTGCAACCCCAATGTCAAACTCTAAACCTCCTCTCGCCGGCCTTAATCTTGCCAGCGTTCATCATCAGCGGATGCAGCAAGTACCAGCTCCAATACCAGTTGCATTGAGCCTCACTGCTCGTCACCTTGAGCGCACACACACACACATTGAGAGATCACACGGAATCCACAGTGGAGACCAGAGATGCAAAGTCAAGATTAGCGCAGCTTAGAAATTCCAACGAATTATCATATTAAGCAGTTTCAGAGTTCCTGTTGCCGGCGCTCATCAGTGCAGAGTCCGACAACACAATTCTGACATTCTCATCTAAGGTAGGTGACTCTCTTCCCTCTCTGTCCCTCACTTTTACCCTCTGTCTTCTTCATGCATGTGCTCACTCCCCCCCTCTCTCTCCCTCTCTCTACTTGAGGATCTTGACTGTGAATACATCCGCCACTACTCAGTTCTACCTCCTACTACTAGCTGAGCGGCTATGGCCGCCTCCCTTCCTCAGCGCAGCGCTGCCGAGCAGGGCTCCCGCGCATGCCACTCGGAGATAGCATACAAGCGCCTCAGCAGCACTTCCCCCCTTCTCATGAATGAGCAACCGGTCTCAAATGTGGCTGGCCAGTCCTCATATTTACTTGGACTGAGCTTTCACTCGTCCCAGCCTCTGCTTCCTTTGGCTTGACTGGGACCTGGTACCACATGCCCACGGCCTGTTTGCTTTAGAATGTCGAGGCCTGGTACCTCCCTGATTTTCTCTTTGTGTGCTCTGCTTGGGCCTGTGAGTCATGACTTTTCATCTGTGGGATGCGGTCCTCTATCCATGAGACATGACCTTTGCCTGTACAATATGCCTTTTGACTTCAAGATGTGACTCTTGCCTGTGGGACACAATTTTTGCCTGCGAAAGTGTCCTTTGCCTGTGGGATGTGACCTTTCACTGTGAGACGTGACTTCTGCGTATGGAATGCAACCTTCTGGGATATGACTGTTGACCCGGAGATTCGAATTTGGGGTCTGCATTGTGGAATGCCTTTCACAGTCTATGCTGTGATCTGATGTCCCCTGTTTCTCTTGCATCCCATTGTTCTCTTTTTGTCATTTTTGTTTCACTATTCAATTTTGACTGTGCATCTGAATCGGTGTCTGTTTTTGCTGGTCGGAATGGATGATGACGGTGATATTTCCTCGTATTGTCATCATACTGTGTCTACCTCTCTCTCCTTTCTCTCTTCCCTCTCTGTATGCATATCATGTGTGTGGTTTTCTCTCTGTCTGTCCATCCGCTTCTCTCTCTCTCTCTCTCTCTCTCTCTCTCTCTCTCTCTCTCTC
>BFEA01000046.1:4251256-4287342 GCA_003427395.1 Chara braunii
ATTTCACGTCATCTTCCTCCTCCATTTTCTTCGCCCATCTACCATAGCCAACCACCTCACACCATCTTCCTCCTCCATCTTCTTCACCTATCCACTATAGCCAACCACCTCACACCGCCTTCCTCCTCCATCTTTCTTCACCCGTCCTCCATCGCCAACCACCTTACACCATCTTCCTCCTCCATCTTCTTCACCCATCCACCATAGCCAACCACCTCGCACCATCTTCCTCACCGATCCACCATAGTCAACCACCTCGCACCATCTTCCTCCTCCATGTTCTTCGTCCATCCTTCATCACCAACAACCTCACACCATCTTTCTCCTTCATCTTCGTCAACCATCCACCATAGCCGACCACCTCGCACCATCTTCCTCCTCCATCTTCCTCACTCATCCAACATAGCCAACCACCTCACACCATCTTCGTCTTCCATCTTCTTCACCCATCCACCATAACCGACCACCTTACACCATTTTCCTCCTCCATCTTTCTCACCCATCCACCATAGCCAACCACCTCGCACCATCTTCCTCCTCTATCTTCTTCGTCCATCCACCATAGCCAACTACCTCGCACCATCTTCCTCCTCCATCTTCTTCACCAATCCACCATATCCAACCACCTCACACCATCTTCCTCCTCAATATTCTCCGCCCATCTACCATATCCAACCACCTCACACCCTCTTCCTCCTCCACCTTCTTCACCCATCTACCATAGCCGACCACCTCGCACCATCTTCCTCCTCCATCTTCTTCAACCATCCTCCATATTTAACCGCCTCACACCCCCTTCCCCCTTCATCTCATTCGCCAACCAAAGGTTATGACCAAGGGTGCACAAAAAAGCAAGGTATAGAAAAAAAACAGCAGGTAGGACGGTGAGATAAGTAGGGGATAAGTTGATTAGGGGTAGGAGGTCTCTCTCTCTCTCTCTCTCTCTCTCTCTCTCTCTCTCTCTCTCTCTCTCTCTCTCTCTGGCGCGCGCGCGCGCGCTTCTTCCTCCCCTATCCTTTTTCTCCTCCTCTCTCTTGCCTCCTCTTCTCCTTCCTTCACCACTGTCTCCCTCTCCCCGTCGTCATCCTTCTCCCACACTCTGAAGCCTTGACCTTACCTCCTCCTCCTCTCCCCTCTTGGCATATAACTAACCCTTACCCACTCACTTGTTACATTGCTAGGGAATGAACGGTGAAAGAAATCTGTCCTCACTTGGTGGAGAAAGTGGGCAAGGAAACGGTTACCGGTCCCTTATGGCGCCAAGAAGGAAAGGAAGAGGGAATTTGAGAAATTGGAAGGAGGCAAGTCCGGAAAGGGATTAGATAAAGTTGCTACTTAAAACAAGGTCAGTTGACTCAACCATTACCCCAACTGCATGACTAAGGGAAAAGATTGATCTGGACTAAGGGAGGAAAGGGAAAGCACAAAGAGCTGAGGAAAATTGAACTTAGGCTTGTGCGAGGGATTATGTGTTGAGCCCATGTGGGGGATGCTTTGCATAAATTGTGTTGAATGTGCAGGTAAGTAGCCTAAAGAGTGATTGAGCGAGATTGGATCCAGGGTATGTCAGGCGGCAAAGAGAAAATGAGATTGAGCTGAAACGGGTTGTGGACTTAACACTTGCCCTTGAACAAGTTCTTGAGCATATTTGTGCAAAACAAAGTCGGCTATAGCAAATTGCAAAGACATAAGGCGGTCGAGACGGCCACCTAGATTAAAATGAAAAATTTGGCCGTGTATGTGGGGTGGGCCCCCGAAAAAACTAAGGGGTGTATAGGACAAATGCAAAGGTTGGACAAAAGAAAGTCATGCATAATGTATGCGACAACGAAAGTCACGTGTATGATGACCGAAGAAGGAAGCAGGCAAAGCCCTAGGGAGGTGTAGGGGGACCGCGAGACATGGTCCGCGGGCCCGAGCCGAAGGGCGGCCGCAAACTGAACAAGGTTTTAATGACTCCTCGCTTAATGAATGCATGAGTGCCCCAAGGGGCCAAGGGGAACGCTTGGCCAACGCATAAAAGAAGACTTGACTTTCAATAAACTTCCTATACTGTTTGAGTATTGGAAGAAGCTATTGCATGATAACACCTCAAAGTATTAAAAAAAACGCGCTTGACGAAAAGATTAGCGATACTACCATCCAACGAGAGGGCAGAGCTACATCCCCAATGTCAAAGCGCTTTCGCAAAATGGCTCATCCCCAACGATCTCAAAGCACTAGGTAGGGATGTCCCTGTGACGAACGCTCCGTGCCCTGAGCATGAGTGTGGGCGGGGCAGTGCCAACTGGGACCCGCAGAGGGGTCGACACAGACTCGAAAGTCTAACAGGGTTGGGCGCTACGAAAAATGGTGGAGGTAACGGGGGCAAAGGGTTAAATTGACCTTTACCATTCCGAAGGGGGGCGTCCGATGTGTGACCGTGTACATAACCAAAGATGAGTAAACATGGACTTGAGCTTGCTCTTCCCTTGAGAGAATTAGATTTTAGGGCAGTTTGGCGCATGGCATGGTTGAGCTCGGAGTAAACGTGGACTTGAATTTGCTCTCCCATTGATGATGTAAGTGTGTAACCAGTTGACCACTGCGGGACTCTGTCTTTAAATCTTGCTTGACTGGTTGGTATAGGTTATGCTGACCGGTGACTCCTCCATTGGTACATTCTTTGAAGACCTGCATGTCGTACTAGCGGTTCTTTGCCTAATATGCGTCCTTGGTGCGGTGCTATTCCCGGGCTTTTCTACGGATTAACGGGTTCGAGGTGGTTCATGGTACGAGAGATGCCTTTGACGGGACCTCCATGTCGTGTTGTCGGATCATACGGGATCTGTGGTGAGGATACCGATTGTGGTAGGATAGTTGTTGACCATGTGGACTTGGTGCGACCTTCCATTCGGTCTGTGGTTTGCAACCTGATGAATTAGGAGTTCTTGTTTGTCTGTTGTTCAGGTCTGGGGCTCGAAGACTGATGGGAGAAGAGTTCTGTGGTCGACCTTGATGTTGACGAAAGGATGCGTGACGTATTGCGGTTCGAAACCCAACGAGTTAAGGAGTATTGGTCTTCGTGGTTTTTCCGTTCTACGGTTCGATACCCGATGGGTTTAGAGTATTGGCTTGCAATTTCGATTGTAGAAGGTTGACGGTTCGAGTCCCTGTTTTTCTAGGACCTAATCCTGCACCTGTGAAGCTTTCAATCCTACTTACTACTTAGAGCCGATACGCGTAGTATAAATGATGAGCTTTACAGACCATCAGGTACCTTCTGCGTACTGAAAAGACCCCTGATGAGGACCGGTGGCGGCCGGCCGAAACGTCGGGTTATTCCGCCTGTGCTTCATTTTTTTATCTTATGATTACAGTCGCGCTCAGGTCTCCCTCTCTTACCTAGTGGTGCTGATGCTGATCGCTGTTGTTTTTTATTCGTTTGCCTGACATTTCTGCTTGACGTCTGTCTGAATACACACTTTGTTACACGAAGTAACCGCCGTAGGAATAAGACTACTGGTAGTGTGGCTTCGATGACATCTGTGAAAACATACATCGACATGGCTAGTGTGCTGACTGGTAGCGTACGGACATGTTTTAACTGCGGAGATCCGAACCACTTCGCTCGATGGTGTCCCCATCGGCAACCAACTGTTGTATCTTCTACTGGTGTGCCTAACCCGCCCCTATTAGCTCTTCCAGCGCCTGTCACGAACCCTCCTCCTCCTCCTTCCCTTCCACCTCTTCCTTCTTCCCATGACTCTTCTTCCAGCCTATCATCTACTCTTGCCACATCCAATTCGGGAAGCTCGACAGTACGCCAAGGGCAGTGGATGGTTCAATACGAACCAGAAAGTTGTAGTGCTTGAAGAAAACGTTCGATTACTGAAGAACTGGTACGATGTCGACATGGCCAAACTGCTGGCCCAACGGCAGGAAGAAGAGAGGGTACGTAAAGAGTGTGAAGAAGAAGATCGACGTACCAGAGAGAAGCAGGAGCGTGATAACTTTCAGAAAGAGTTAAGTCAGGAATGAAACGCTAAGTTCGAGTCCGTCTGTGGTGCGATGCGATCGTCGCCGGCTGAACGTGAGCTTGAATTATTGAAACGACAGATTGAAGATCTTAAGATCAGCCAGAAGCAGGGAGTGACTCACCCTAGTGCTTCTACAAGCACACAAGCTGTTGGAAACGATGCGTTGTTAACAAGAATGCTGCAGGAACACGAGGACATGAAGTCCAGTATGGAACGTGCGGCTGGAGCATGTAAGAAGGTTGAGTCTCTGGAGGTGGAACTACGTACCTTGAAGATGGCACAAGAGGAGGCCCTAACCGAAGCCGAAGCATGGAAGATGGAAGCCCTCAAATCTGGCAACAAACGCAGCAAATTGGCAACTTCTCCGTCCTCTGCACTGAAGATGCCTCCGGCGGCCACTCCGGCCTATAAGGAGCGAGCGGCGATTGATTCAAGCCACCTCCGACAACTTCAGAACTTGGAGGTCGAGGCCCTTAAGGGCCTGAGGCTGAAAGAACTTAACTGGCGTCGTAAAGTCGAGCAAAAGAACGAGCAATTGAAGGGACAACATTGAGATACTGAACGTGAAAACACTAGATTGAGGGAGGAATTGGCCAAGCGGGGAGGTGAGAAACGCACCCCGTTGTCCAATTTTCGTGAGCGCCTCGACGAGGCGGAAGGAGCAGCCGGAGGGTCAGGGTTGAAAACTAAGAAGATGAAAGCGGTCGGCAGTAACGATGATGCGAAGGAGAATCACCGTAATGCGTTCTTTCGGAAGGCACGCAAGGAATTTCGTAACGTGAAGAAAGACGATGTTATGGAGATTTGCCTGAAGGAAGGTATGAAATATACCACGCTTACCGAAACGGTATCGGAGATAATATCCAAGCGGGTAGATCATGCGTTTGGTAAACGAGCTGCGCTACAAGAAGTCTCGGACGATATGGCTGGTGGGGCGCAGGCCGATAGTCGGAATGATGGGAGGGATTCTGCCACTTCTTAGGATTCCTCCCGAGCGTGACCCTACTTTGGTCTTTGGCTCGCTCATGCTATGACTTACGTTCTCTTGCTACTCGTTATCTTCGTTTGAAACCTCTCGATTCTCTCTTTCGCTTGATTGTTGTTGCTCTCATCTTGACGTAATCTTTTCCTTGGGCGGCTAAACTCACTCCTTTCATTTCGTCTTGGTGGAAAGCAGGTGCAACTATGGATGGTCCATTGGTGCAGACACATTTATGTAGGAAGCATTCGACGTAATGTTTTGGTCCGATGGAACGAACATGTGTATCGGACATGTGACGCATCTTTGGTTGACAAAGGTAAAAGGAATGAACGACTTTACCAATGGATGAGGAGGTGCGGTGTAGGTAGGTACGTGGCTATTCCTATCTGTCAGTGCTCCTCTGATGATATGGAAGCGACAGAGAAGTTCTTTATTCAGTTATTTTCATCTTATCTGAATGCTCGTGACAAACCCCGGAAGCATAAGAAGAAGCCTTTGGGTAAGAGGGAGAGGGCACGTATGCATGGTCAACGTTCGATTGTGGTTGCTCGTGCTGCTTCTTTTTCCTCTTCGTCCTTATTTGCGCATTCTTTACTTACGTTTCATTCACCTGTCGGAATTGTCTCTACCAGTCTCCTGAAAATTCTCAACTTTTGTCGTGATCGTTCTGTCTCCTCTACCTCTATTGTGTGTCAGGGAGGAAATTTGTTGTTAGATAACTGGAAGGTGGTCAAACGATGCTACGGATCCTTGGTTGTGTCGTGCAAATTTGGTCGTGACCAACTACGACGTTCCCGAGGGTGGCTATTGTGTGGATTCACCCTTAAGTTCGAAACCATTGCCCCGTTCTGTTGTCGATCTCTCTCTTTGAAACCATGCTTGACTGGCTTTCTTAATTCTCCTTCATCTCGGAAAATTTTGAAGTCATGGAGCTTCGGTGAACTCGTTCATACTTACTTTGCCATACGATGCTTCCAGGATAAGAGATCTCGTTCTCGCTTGCGGGTGATACTCTCCAGGGTGATACTCTCCCGTTTCCAAGTGTCTGTTAGGCAACGGTTAGTAATCCGGATAACGTACGATCACCGTCTCTGCAAATATGCTATTCGAAAGACGTGTACCTTGTTGCTTGAACAACTGGTTACTGAACCAGCGTGGAGATCGATGATTATTCGGCGCATGCGAGTGGTGTTTTGCCGTAATCAATCCGTCGGTGACGTTATCATGTGTCATTCCGTTTTTCCTCATGTGAAGACTTCCCTTTATGTGTGCGCAACTCCAGGAATGTGCTCTCCCCATCCGTTGACTTTCCCCTCTCTAATTTGCGACGTCAGATCATGGAATCCTTCAATTCTTCTTCTCTCCCCGATTTGGAATACGAAACTCTTCGCTCGGTTGATCTCTCCCCTTGTCTACTCCAATCTCCTCTTCATCTTCATCTGAATTCTCCTGGTTATGATTGTACGGTAGATGCTGTAATACTATTTCAGACCCGGATGAATGGTTTGATCTGCTCTCCCTTGGATCACAACCCTGGTGACACCTTCGCTTGCTGTCCATCTTAAATAACCTTGGACGAGTTGTTTGTCGTGCAACGCATAAGAATCAGCAACATGCAATTGGCAAGACTCTTTTTTTTTTCATGTATTCAAGATTTTGCTTCTTATTCTAGTCGTCAGCAGAAGATGGTCGTTATTGGTTCCTTCTTTCACCGTGCTACGACATTCACGTCGGTGCCAGGTCTGGAATTTTATTTTCTTCTTACTTTGAAGTGTCAACTTTGGAAGAGAGGATATCCGGACGATTGTTCAACAGATCCTTGTGCAAATTTTCTCGGAAGTTTGGTGATTGTTGGGACATCTGGATTTCTGTGCTCACTCGATGGGAACCGCTTCTCAAGCGACGGCGTATGAATAATTTGATGAACGCTTCGTAAGGAAAGTGTGTCGGTGCCTCCCGTTCTCTAGGGAGGGTTCGTGGTTGTACGCGGAAGGTCTTTATACAAATGTGTTGTAAAGTCCAAAAAGCATCCTGAGGTTCGAATATGAGCCTTGTAATCTCGCTATGTGCTGGAATACCTCGGAAGGTACGAAGTACGAAGTCCTTCTTCGCTTAGATTTCTAAGCGAATGCCATACATTGGGACAAGTAGGTTATCAGCAGGAAACCAAAAAAAAGTACGGTCGCTCGCATAATGCCAGAAACTAAAGCGATGATTGAAAAAATAGAAAAAAGTGTCATTGTAGTGATTAATCTTTCTCTAGCTAGCGAGCCTACGGCCTTGCCTCGACGTTGCTACAATGACATGATTACGGATGCAGTATGGTTTGTGCAGTTGCTTGGAAATATTGGTGAATCGAGTAGGATATGAATTGTTTGCTGTTTTTTTGTGGAGGGAATGCAATGTCTCTCATTGATGATGTAAGTGTGTAACCAGTTAACCACTGCGGGACTCTGTCTTTAAATCTTGCTTGACTGAATGATATAGGTTATGCTGATTGATGACTCCTCTATTGGTACCTTCTTTGAAGACCTGCATATCGTACTGGCGGTTCTTTGCCTAATATGCGTCCTTGGTGCGGTGCTATTCCCGGACTTTTATACGGATTAACGGGTTTGAGGTGGTTCATGGTACGAAAGATGCCTTCGACGGGACCTCCATGTCGTGCTGTCGGATCATACGGGATCTGTGGTGGGGATACCGATTGTGGTAGGATAGTTGTTGACCATGTGGACTTGGTGGGACCTTCCATTCGGTCTGCGGTTCGAAACCTGATGAATTAGGAGTCCTTGTTTGTCTGTTGTTCAGGTTTGGGGCTCGAAGACTGATGGGAGAAGAGTTCTGTTTCACATTTCTAGTCGTAGTTGACCTTGATGTTGACGAAAGGATGCATGACGTATTGCGGTTCGAAACTCGATGAGTTAAAGAGTATTGGTCTTCGTGGATTTTTCGGTCTATGGTTCGATACCCGATGGGTTTAGTGTACTGGCTTGCAATTTCGATTGTAGAAGAAGGACGGTTCGAAGCCCTGTTTTTCTAGGACCTAATCCTACACCTGTGAAGCTTTCAGTCCTACTTACTACTTAGAGCCGATACGCGTAGTATAAATGACAAGCTTTTTCAAACCATTGGGTACCTTTCGTGTACTGAAAAGACCCCTGATGAGGACTGGTGGCGGCCGGCCGAAACGTCGGGTCATTCCGTCTGTGCTTCATTTTTTTATCTTATGATTACAGTTGCACTCTGGTCTCCCTCTCTTACCTAGTGGTGTTGACCCTGATTGCTGTTGTTTTTTATTCGTCTGCCTGACATTTCTGTTTGACGTCTATCTGAACACACACTGGAGGTATAACATGTATGATTGCACTTAATCAGCTCGCTCCTTTGTGGAGTGGCTCTAGCCCCCCTTCGTCCGATACCGGTGTTCGCTGGTCCGGAGAAGTCTCGGACAAGTCGCAGGTCGATCCTTCCTCTTCGTGTGAAAGAAGGGTTCCGGTTACCCGGCAGGCGGTTGATGCTTCGGCTTCCGCTGGGGTCTAATGAAAATCCCGCGGCGGAGTGATCCGACCGACTGGGTGCTCTTCTCTCTTCTTCGTTTGAGCCCAGCGCGCTCAGGCACTATGCACTTGAGATGCTTGAAGAAACCAACATGAACACAACGGTTATCAAGAAGTAACAATCATACCCTATGAAAGGACAGATAAAAGAAGATAAAGGGAATGAAGGGAGTTGCGAGAATCCTAAGAAAACTAGCTCACCCTTGAAGACACTAACGAAAAGGAACCAACCACTGTGTATGGAAGTAAGGGGAGTGACACTCATTGTCCTGAGAGAAAACTCTGAGATATGGGTAGGAAGCATTGGGTGCACCATGGGAAAGACACTTGCACTATGTGTGTCCCACTTGGGACTTATGATCTGCATGAGGGGAAATTGAGCGTCCTGCCTTTCGGAAGGAAAAAATGGGTCTAAACCAGCTGGGGCGGGTTGCGAAAAGTTATTTCTAGTGAATTGTCATCTAGTCTCATGTGTGGGAGGTTGGGCCACCGGACTGTCAGGCAGGAGTTGGAATCGTCGGTTGATTAGTAGCACTTCCTCCCGAGCGGACCGAGCATGGCTCGACACCTTGCCCAGGCGAGGCGGCTGCTTATCGGCAGACGGAGGAGGACCGCTGCATGTGGGGCAAGGAGGGAGCCTCGGAGACAATTAGTAGCCTCTCGTAGTACGGCAGGGGAAAGACTGATTCTTACCGGACCGATGAAAATGAATGCCCGGACGACGGACTTTTGCTCCTAAGGGGGTGCGGGGTGATTCCCGGTATCAACGAGGGTATGCAAAAGCGACAAAACGGGATGGGGTGTTTTGGGCAAACGGAGAGGGGTAACACCCTGCGCCGGAGTCTAGGTACCACACTTGCGACGGTTAAGCTGCGCTTGAGATATGAGATAAAACTCTACCGAAAGTACCAGCGGAGAGACCACATTGGGGAAGATCGGTGAGGAGATAACCAGTCTGTATGTGAGATTGCTTGAATCTTTTTTTTTTTTTTTTTTTTATTCCCCCTCCATAAAGGTTGACTGAGGTCTGAGTTGTTGGACGGGGCTATGATTCTAGTCTATTCCCGCCTCCCTGCCTGTCTACATGAGTGAGAGGTGATTGAAAGGAAGGAGGATAGAGGTAAGCTGGAATGAAACCAAGAAAAGGAATGTAGGATATGATGGCCCTCTGAGGGTGCTATGGAAGGATGGTACTTAGGAATGGGAAGGTAGGTGAGGGATACCTTGGTGAGGGTTCTGAAACAATGCTCATCCAGAGTATAGATTGATTGACCTGACCGGGGGGGCGGGGGGCGCCCGATGCTCTCTTATGGAAACAGGAATCGGGTGCTGGAAAAACAAGATGGTGCGATGGTTGTCGTCTCCAATCTATTCCAGCGGCCCGGAAATGCTGGTAGAAGTAAAGGACGGGGTATCGGTTGTCCTCCCGGAAGAAGGAATGTGGACAAACCTAGAGTCGACCTATCAAACTGTAATGCTGGACGAGGAGAACGCGTTCCTCTGAATAGAGACAATATGGAGTAAGTGAGTCTGACAAGATTGTCGCCAAGCTTGGTGGACTTGGAATTTTGTGGGACGGTGGAAGCCCGAGGGTGGATCTACTTGTCCTAGGATGGGGAAGATGCTATGGTCGTAGACTTGGTACTGGGGACCGCTCCGGACGAACTGTTTAGGTAGGCAGAAAGGGAGGTCGTATAGGCCGCATGTCAGCGGGCGGAGATGGAAATGGATAGGGTGGATATGCGAGTGGAGCTCCGGGATAGGGGGAATGTGAGACGACCCCTCAGAACGATGAGATGCGTGCTGCCTTCGTTTTTGGTGGACGCGGTCTTCGGAACCCGGAGTAGGTTGATGCAGATATGTCAGTCCATGACAAACCTTAGGTTGTACCAGTGCACCAGGCAGAACTTTTTCTGGTTGTCGGTAGAAATGAGGCCCTTTGAAAGAAATTGTGTGAGGGAACTAGCCGAGATGTTGAACTGCCTTAGCGTAGACAATTTCATGTCCCTTGCTCGGTACATTGGGGGATAGTTTACATAATGTAGCAGTGGGGGAGACCTTCCTGGAAGGGGTGAGGGAATTGTTCTACGACGAAGAGGATGACCTTAGTGACGACGATGAGGGGGATGGGATAGAGGACGGTGATTTTTTAGAGGAGGGACTTATTTGGGGGAAATGAGTGGCCAGCTTGTGCAGGAAGGGATGATGGCTAGAGAGCGGCTACTGATGAAATCCACTTTCAAAGGATGGGAGTCAAGGCGACTCAGAGGGGGGGTAGAGATGCCTATACCGACGGAAAACGAATGGAGAGGGACCACGTGTGATTGGATTGGATTTGAAGTTTCCCTGGAACTATCATACCTTTGGATAAAACGGATCTGGGACTCAATAAGGGAAGAGGAACGATGAGACGAGATAGCGGAAGGAAAAGTGGAATCAGTTGGAACGATCGTTCTTTCCGAAAAGGGATGACACTTATTTTGCACTACGCTAGCAACAAGACAGGATCTGATGTGGCCTCTGGAGAATGCAAAAGAAAGGACTCTAAGAGAAGGCGAGAGGTTTGCTAACGAAAGGTGGGATGAGGTCAGTAGCAGGGTCGTGATGGGAGGATGGAAGGAACTCAGGCCACCTTGCCTACAAACAAAGGTCTGGGTACCGGAATTCGTGACTGATTGGTTTGGGGGGGTTGCCACATCTTAAAAGTGACCGACTTTGTGGAACGGGTACACGTAGAGTTTGCTTGGTTGTCTGAGAAGTTTTATAAGACCTCGTTGAAATACGGACCCTTCTTCGGCGATTGAGTCTTGGAAGTCATCATCATCTTACAAATGGATAAGTATGGTCGCCTAGAGGTGGATCCTGAAATCAGGGATGCCATAATCAGCCGGGAGGTGGCCGCCACGCCTTCCTATGTAAATGATGTTTTTAAACTAGTTGAAGTAATGTGGTTCGACTAAGGGACAGGGAGCTCTGAAACCGTGAGGAGATCAAGGGGGCCACAGGCGAGAAAAAAAGGGAGATGCATGTAAACTAGGGAGTAACGTAGGGTAGGAAGGATGTACATTAGTTAAGCGGGCCGCACATAAAGAATAAAATGGGGAAAAGGAGTTCGGCTACAGTGGGCACAACTGATGACCGCAGGTAAGACCGCACACGAAATGACCCGAGAAAGGACGTTCCTTGAAGACCGCCCACTAAGAATCGAGCCACCAAGGGAACAGGATGGCGGCATAGAAATCAGCATGCCCACCCAGAACGAAATCCGGAATCTTGTAGTGGACTGGGTCGGAATCGAGCTTTTGGAGAACACCGTGTACCTGGTAACCGAAGTAGAATGGCATGTGGAAGGGGAGCAGGGCGGATAGAATCCGGATCCGCGAGGGCACGTACGCACGAAGGGGCGGTTGTACCTATCAAAGGATGGGTGGCGCGCCTTTAGGGTCATGTTAGCATCGAGAGAAGACCCGCTGGGTATGTTCGAGGGCGAATGGCAACTGGTATGGCAGGCACGGTTTGAGTTCGTCGATCCTGAGACGGACGAAGTAACGGCGGACCTAAGGGTGGTTATAGTAGGAACTTTTATTCTACCTAGTGAGAATGCACGGATGAGGTTGCCGCCCTTTATACTACAAATGATGGGTGGTGTGGCACAATTCAGGCAGGCAGTCGCGGCCCTTGCCAACCTACCTTTCGAAGAAGCAAGGACTTACAGGGAATACTACCGAATCTTTCTAGAAATGGGGTCGTTCGATAGCAGGGAGAGGTATGAGGTACTACGTATAATACGCGCAACTTTGACAACAAGGCCAAGGATTCCACTAATCAATGACCACGTCTTGTGGGACGTCATCAGGCGGGAGGTAGGCCGGGGTCTGACCTACATAGACGATCTGTACCGGCTGTATGAGCTGGAAGATGCTAGTCTCTGATAGGTGAACTAAGAAGTGAAAAAAGTTAGCGGAAGCCAGAAAAGAAGAATGAGGACGTGAAAGGAAAAAGAGGCGGTAGACGGACGGTTGTTGAAGAAAGGTTGTAATCCTCTCTATTTTGGCTATGAAGGAGATCATCAATCAACGATGGAGGCAAGATGCGTCCCGATGGCACGCCAGCCCCTGTACCCCGACCCACCTGGAATAACAGCAGGGGGTGGGAAGTATCACTTCTAGCAAGCTTTGAAGTCTGAGGAATCGACGTAGAATGGCGGGCCGTAACTTTGGGGAGGGACAACCCCTTCGTAGTGGTGGAATGTTTGTGGACCGCGATGAGGTTTAACCGGGGACCTTAGGATGACATATACTCCAATTTAGAAATAACGGGGACTTTGTACCTGCCTGAAGTCGGATGACAATCGTTGCGGATCGGAATAGCACAGGGTCACGAGCTAGCCCCGGTCTTTCGGAGGGTCGCCTGGGTATTACCTCGGATAGGTTAAGCAATCCGGGGCAGGAGATGGGCTTACGGACCAGGGTGGAAGTGGGGAGCTGGCGAGGGTTTAGTGCACCAGCAACCCCGCTAAGATGTAAGGTCCCCCGATTCATGATAGACATTATCTTTGGGAGCCTCCCTAGGGCACAAGATCTAGCGGACTAAGTAACAGTATGGGTAGACCACTTCCCACCCCAAGCCATCGGGATGTTTTACGACGTCTCTGTGGAGCACGGGCTGTTTTGGGGGAATCGGGCCCGAGAACTGCTTGAGGTCATCAATATCCTGATATTCGGGACACCGTGGTTAGCCTATGCGGAATATGAGCACATAATTCAGAGAGAGATTGAGGTAGGTGAAAGCTATTTAGCAGGGGTAGCTCAACTATTCGACAAGTCTGCGAAGCCGGAAGGGCAGAGGGCACGAGAGCGGGACTAGCATTGACCAAACCAGGATAGCAAAGATAGTATAATACGTCTATATAGGGGGCTTTGTTAAGATGAAAAGGGGGGAGCGTCAGATTAAAACGGCCAAAGACGCCGCTACAAGGTGGGAAAATATGGTAAGGGCGCGTAGTCTGAAAAGTGGGGGGGGGCGCCTCGTGGGTACATGTGTAAGCAGGAACCACCAGAACGACATTTCAGCAAGCTTCGATGGATTAGAAGGGGTACGTAAATTTTAGGGGTCAAGGCGTGACGGACAACCTCTACTCGGCTAAGAGGGGGGTACCAATCGGCAGGCAACCGAAGCGGGACAAAACATGGACGTCCGGAATGAGGGAATAAGTGGTTCCTCCTATCCTTCCCGCATATGACTAGGATAGGTGAGACTATTGAAGCTGCCAAACGAACGGAAGATGAGAATAGGTACCGAGTAGGGAGGACTTTGAAACGCGTAAGGCATTGTAAGCACGAGAGGGCGCACGCTCGGCTGGTGCAGGTCCTTAGTGACGGAGGCGAACCTTACCTACCCACCCGCAGCGAAGATTGGGCATTCCTACATACCAAACAAAGGCGGGGCCTCGAGAAAGACCCTGCTACCAATATGCCTTTGTCCACCGAGAGGTAATATTAGCGGAACTGACATTTCATGCAAACCAATGCGGGGATAAGACCACGATAACTATTATGCCCGAGAGGTTGAAACCCTCCTCAGAAACGAGAGGAAAATGTCGAGTCAGACCTGAAGAAGGAGCGGGAACATTCTCCGACAAGGCATACAGTCGGAGACCCTGCGTACCCTGTACGATGTACTAGAACACTCTAGTGAGCTTGTCAAAGCGGGGAATTGAGTATTATTCCTAGTCGGACGGGGGAGCGGACCAATTACGTTTTTTTCCCAGAAAGTTGTCGAATGGAAGGATTGGAAAGACTGTTTTTTGAATGAGGCGATTCGAAAGATCTAGGGCCCATAGAGCCTAAAATCCCGAGCGACATGTGGCCGGAAAAAATTCCCGTGGTTTATGCAGATCCAGGCAAAATGGCAACGGATGACGAGACAGGTGATCGCAGGAGCGAGGGAGGACAAAACGTAGGAGGTAGCGTTGTACAAAGCGAGAGGGGTGAGAAGGACAGGGAATCGACAAATCCGGACGGGACTGAGGGCAATAGGAAGGAGCTCTCGTCAAGAGAAAGCCCGGGAAAAGTCGGAGGAAGCAAACGAGGGACCCAGGAAACTAGGGATGGTACAGGGAAAGAACGATCGGGCCCGCGGAACTCGGATGGGGCTGAATCCAAGAAAGTGAGAGTCACGGAAGCACGACGCAAGCCCGGAGATAGAGAAGGGGACCGCAGAGTACAAGGCAAGGTTGATCGAGGAAATGATGATCAAAAGCGAGGAGGACCTTCCGAGGGGAGAAAAGGTTAACAATAGTCGTAGTTTTCATCACCACTTCAGAACACCCTTCACCACTTGAGGATGCAGCCTGCCTAAGCAGTTGGTTTTCAGGGTCTTCGGACCTTTCACCACTTCAGGACCATTCAGGTCTAAAAATCCTGAATGGTCCTGAAGTGGTGAAAGCTCCGAAGACCCTGAAAACCACATGTTTAGGCAGGCTGCATCCTCAAGTGGTGAAGGGTGGTTTTCATGATCTTCAGACCTTTCACCACTTCAGGACCATTCGGGATTTTCAGACTGCACAAGACTCTCACTTAACCACTTCAGGACGTCCTTCACCACTTCAGGATGCAACCTGCCTAAACAGGTGGTTTTCAGGGTCTTCGGACTTTTCACCACTTTAGGACCATTCAGGATTTTCAGACTGCCCAAAATTCTCACTTCAGAATTTTCATTCATGAATTTTCAGCTACCCGATAACCGCTTGTGTCTGAGGGAAGGACTGCGTGACGAACGGAAGACCAACCAAGGCGGAATCGGGCAGGGGGGTAAGGATGGTGATCACAGGAGGACGCCCAGCAAGAGAGGGAAAGAAAGGGGGGACTCTCCTGGAATGGAAGCGGAAAAAGTCACAAACACGTCAGCCATAGACAGCAGGGTCATCCGTTTGCTGGCCGCACCAATAGTTATGCGGGGGTGAGAGGAACTTTGGAGCCTTAGGGAAAAAGTATTGGGATGATTCGATCCAGAGGGGAACGCAAAAGCCGGAAAGAGACGAAGGGCAGGCAAGGAAGGACAGGGAACGAGTGCGGACGGTGAGGCCAGCAGTTCCGAAGGTGGCCTCAGGAAGATGGTGTCATCCCTCACGCGAGCACTAAACAAAAATTAAAGATACCTTGCGGACGCTAAGAAAAAGTTGACTTCTGATGGAGCAAACATCACGGAATTCCTAATAAATTACGAGAACGTGGCAGCATTATTAAAATGTAGTGAAGAAGAAAAGATGAACCACCTAGGACATCATGTGTCGCTTAGCTTAGGGCGAGACATAATGGCAATCGTCGCCGCCAGCAGGTCTTGGAAGGAAACCCGAGACGTGATGATGAGGAAATACCTGGCAGCAAAAAAAATGGTAACAGAAGCCGAATTAGCGGCAGTACAAAGGAAGAACTTCGCCACGTACAACGACTTTCTAAGATAATTTGCTCTGGTGGTGTTAAGGATCCCTAGAGGAACAAACCGAATAATGAGCAAATTTCCTTAGGCAGTTCTCCGAGTTCGAAAAGGATAAAATTTTGTCAGCATACTAGCAAACGAGCAAATTTGTGAACACGAGGGATGTTGATTTTAGTACGGTAACGGACCTTGCCGAGGGAACGGTAGTGACCGAGTCATTGCTGAAGTTTGTACTTGTACCCCTCACTGGATCTAATTGATCCGGTTTCGCAGAGGCAGGCCGGACTGGAGGATATTTTGTTCTGAGTAAGTTGGAGCTCGAACTTAGTACCTGTTACTTGTTTTTTGGTTAGGCTTGCTTGATTTGCACCGGCAAGGGCTTGAAGAACGGTCTAAACGGCTTCGATCCACTGATCTTTTAATGTAGCGGGACTACTTCTACCGATCTTTGAACCTTTTACCTGTGGTCTAGCGGTTATTTTCTTTCTCTCGTCTTGATACCACCATGTTCGCTGAACTAGGAGTGTGTATGTACGAGGGGAAATCTCAAAGAACGGAAAGGCCGAAGATGTTGGATCTAGCGGAGGTAGCACGGACGAATTGACGAAGTTGCGGAAGGAGAATGACGAGTTAAAGAGGAAGATGAAAGGACTGATGGGGCAATCAGGCAATGACAAGGTGTTGTACTTACAGAAGGAGATCATGGAATTATGCCAGCAGATTATTACTAAGCAAATGAGTGAAGATGCTATCCTCGCTTTGAGAGAAAAAATCGGGGAACTCAAGCAATCATCGTACATCAAGAGTAACTTTGAAAATGAGATCGTGGGACTAAGAAAGGAGATTGAAGTCTTGCGGGAGCAAAATGAGCACATGATTGCTGAGGCGAATCAGTGAAAGAACGAAGCATTGAGACCTGGGAATAAGAGAGGCTGTGTCGTTATCGGTACACCACAGACAGCCGATCGAGGAACTCCAAACCCCCGCTGAACCGAAAGTATGAAGGAAGCCGACAAATGGAAGGACGAGTACCAGAATTTACGTAGTCTTCATCGGCTGGCTAATATCGAGGTTGAAGAACTAAAGAAGAAGAGAGCGGAGGCAGAAATGAAGAGGATGGAGGCGGAGAAACAGGTTAAGGACCTGGAAGCACGGATGAGCAAATTGACAGCAAGCGGGGAAAAAGCGAAGGAAGGTGGGGGCACGAATCTCAAGGAACGATTAGAAGAGGTGGCGGTCCGATCTGCTAGAAGGGGACTTAAGGCAACTCCGAGGAGAGAAGGAATTTCGATTGGTGGCAAAGGACCAGTTGAGATCAATAACCAAGCTGAGTTCGTTGAGGAACAGAAAAGCAACTGAGACTGCTCCGCAAAGCAGGGTTGGAAGTGTATTGCAGAGAAGAAGGTGTCAAACTTGGCAAGATGGAAGAAACCATTTGTGAGTTTGCGAAAGCACGGGCAAGGAAAGTTTTTGGAGATGCTCCAGAGAAGGATCGGGCGTCGAAGCAGAAGACCCCAACTTATGAAATCAGTGAGGATACATCAAGGGAGGTAGGTAATCCGGAAGGAGGAGAGGAGCAGTCGGTTGAACTATAGGGTGTTTTTCCGAGCGTGGTTAAGCTTTGGTCACTTGCGAACGAATGCAGGGTTAAGCGTTGTTATCTTGGGTCGTCTCCGTCTTCGTCTAATTATGATGGTCCTTCCTCTGAATTTCAGACTCCTGAATTGAGCTCTTCTTCGGTCTCCTTCTTTCTTCGTGATCGATCCTATAATGCTTTCTTCCGTCTGACTGTTGTGGGGCTTATTTTGCGAGATCAAATTCCATGGGCTGTTAAGTTTAAGGATTATCTATTGAGGTTGGTGATTGAAGGATATGACTTCGAGGCTTGTGGTGGACCGCTTGTCTGCTACGGGTGCGAACACTGTCCCTACCGGTGGGCCGCTTCTAGCATTGCCGGCTCCGAATGGTTCTTCTTTTTCTTCTGCTTCTGCACCTTCTACGTCTTATGATGTAGGGTCACTGCCAGGAAGCTCAACTATGGTTACGACGACATGGGCACGATGCCTACTTGTGAGTTGAGCCTTGCAGGCTGGCGCCTCATCGTTATTTTATTAAGAATCTGATACTCGTGTTTGGGAGACTTTGACGTGCCATCTTCTCTTCCCTACTTCCTCTTTCTTTCTATCTTCTTTCTTTCCTTCCTTCTCGTCTCTTCGTCATTTTCCTGAGTTCTTATCTTTCTTGTCACTTTCTGAGTTGACTTGTTGACGTCTCGATTGGTCATGCATCAGTGTGATGAGGCCTGTGCGCCGATGCCGGATTGCTTTGTCTGTTTGCTCTTGACAATATTAATGTTGTGTGTGTATGCTCACTCACCGAGTCATTGACCTTGCTTAAGGAAGGAGAAGTCATAGATCTAACCGGCAAGACAGGGGGTAAGGTAAAAAGGGGGATAGAAAGCCTACACGAACGTATGCACAAGGTCGACAATAAGATAGAGAGGGTAGAGAACGCGCTTATGGTAATACAAGGGCAGGTAACCCGACCCCCCCTCCCTCCCCAACAAGTCGTGGTCCCAGCAGGGGTGGTCAACCGAGGGTTCAACACGAGAGATCCTGCCAACGAGCACTAAAAATATTGCACAATGATCGGGCACTTTGTGCGCGCTTGCCAAAAGCTCAACCACTGTATTATGAGAAAGAGATGCACCAGGTCACTAAAAGGGAAAATATTCGGATCTCGGGGAGAACGAGTGAACTGGAACTCGCCTAGAGGGATGCGGTGCACCGTTATCATCCTCAATGACTTAGAGATAGCAGTGATATAGGCCGAGTCAGTAAGCTGATATCGTCTGGGATCAACCCCGAGGGCGCGAGGCACAGGTTAACTTTATTCTAGAGAGTGACGGACACAATAGGGTAAACGCGACCACTCGACAGGGAGCGGCAGGGATAAGAGTTGTCCGTGATACAGTGATGGAGGAAGTTGCTGGAGGCACCGCGATCCAAGCAGAGTCCGAGATCGGGGAACCAGAAAAAGTTTATAGAAAACCTAGGGAAGAAGAGCCTACGGATAAAGCCACGGCTGCAAAGAAGAAATCCAGGTATCAGATTTTGATCCTATGCTAGAGATCGACGACACCCTTAGCAAGTTGTTGGGAACCATGGTATCAGTATATTTTCAAACCATGCTATAGGCAAGTCCTAGACTGCTCAAAGGGCTTAGTCAACTATTGACTCGCCGACGGGTGGAGGAAGACGAAGCTCTGGAATCACAGGAAGAGGAAAAGAAGGAGGAAACTCCGCAAAAAGTCGCTAACCTTTAAAGGATTCCTGAAGATTTGGAGGATTAGAAAAGGCTTTCGCAGACATCCGCTTAAGCTTACTGAATTGTGAAGGTGCGGAAGTCGTGAGAGCGCCGCCCGAAACAAAGTTTAGTTTCCATGCGCTGTTCGTAGGAAAGGTAAAAGTACAGATTGGGATTCATCACACAAACGTTCTAGTAGATGAAGGTGCGAAAATTATACTTATAAGGAGAGATTACTGGTTATGTAGTTAACAGGGAAGTAATGGGGAGCATCCGGGGAGCCGGTGGCGAGATCCCGTTCTCAGGATATGTCACTAAATGCGCAGTCAAGGCGGACGTCCATGAGTGAATCTGGTCATTTCAACGGATGACCGTCCTAGACGAAATGGACCACGACATAATCCTCGGAAGACCGTGGTGTGCCAAGGTAGAAATGCTAGGGATGCATCTGCATGACGGGACATACATGGTAGACTTAGAGGACCCGGTAACTGGCCGTGTGGAGCTCCTCCGACTCATTGGGACCGGAGGAGACCCCCAAAGGAAAACTGGCGACATGGTCGCCTTTGTTCGAAGACAGCGCTCGAAAAGGGGCTTTCGTTCGAATGGACGGAATGAGAGAGAGAGTGAAAATCATGATTGAGGAGGTATTCAGTAAGAAAAAATGGATTAAGATGAGTCTGCCTCAGAAGAAAAGGAGGCAGGAAGACGAGGCCTTAGATGTCATGGTAGCGAAAAAGGAATGGGAGGTTAAATTGGGGCTAGTTAAAAGAAGTGCAAAAGGAGGTACCAGAAGTCGCACTCGAAATCCCCGATTTGCTACAGCTCATCAAAGCTATCAGATATCATGAAGTAGAGGTGAACTCGACGAGGCTTACCAAATTCGAAGAGGAAGTGCGGAAGGGCTACTGTTTGAATGAAAAAGTGATCAGTATTCAGCCTCGTATTGCGAAAACAACATAGGCATCCCTGACCGTTCATTTTTAGAAGTATGATCCCGGAAGGAAGTGTTCAAAAATATAAAGCGATAAGGAAGAAAACTAATCCAGTCTCAATCCTACTAGAAACATCTAAGGAGGAGGCTATGAAAGAGGAAGAAGAGGTTCTACACGTAATCCGAGAAAGGCGAGCAACGGAACGTCATCGGATACCGGATTAAGTGGCCGACACCATGAAAATAAGAATAAACGGGTTCTTAACGGAGGAAGAAACTATCTTAATCAAAAGGACGTGCCAGAAGTTTCAACTGGTCTTCGCCTTTAACGACCATCAGAAAGAGCGGCTAGATGCGAAGCTAATCCCTCTAGTTAGGATCCACACGGTAGAGCATGAATGTTGAAATGACAAAGGGTCAGGCTACGGGTTCGGGATAGCCGGGGAAGTAACAGAATTACTCAGAGAAAAAATAGACTCCTTCTTCGCAGAGCCTATTGCGTCTCCTTATTGGAACAGATGGCTCGTTTTTTGAAAGCCCAACAAGACGCTAAGGTGGATTCAAGATCTGTAAAAATTGAATGCAGTGATCATCCGGGATGCCGGGTCACTACCTCAGGCCGACTTGTTGGAAGAATCTCACTTCGGCCGGAGCATTTATTCATTCGTAGACTTGTATTCAGGATACGATTAGCTCCCACTGGACGTCCGAGACAGATCGTACACCGCAATGCATATTCCCAAAGGACAGTTGCAGATGCAGGTAACTCCTATGGGTTTTTCGAACGTCGTGGCCGAGGCACAACGAAGGATACCCGCCGTAGTCGGTGACATGTTTCAGAGAAATGTGAATCCTATATTGATGACAACCCAATCAAAGGCGCTAAAGAGAAGGACGAAACGAAAGTTCAGCCGGGAATTCGAAAATTCGTGTGAGACCATGTACATATCATCAAGGACTTACTCCGCCAGTTCCTAGTATACAATATCACTACTAGCGCACCAAAGAGTATTCTGACAGTTCTGGAGATCATCATATTGGGATTTCACTATGGGTCATATGGGAGGAAGACGGACCCAGCAAAAACCGATAAGATATCTCAATGGCTAACGCCCCTGCGCACGACGACGGAGGTAAGAACCTTCTTAGGGGTAGTCGGCTTTTGGAGAATATTTATTAAAAGTTTTGTCAAAATTTATGAGCCTATTTGCGCCATGATTATAGAGGAAGGAACCATGGATTGGACTGAGGAACGAGAGGCAGCCGCCCAAACCCTGAAGGACATGCTAACGTCGGAACAAGTCACCTTGGCAGCACCTTGTTTTAACGACGAAGTTGGATGGCCATTTATCCTCGAGACACACGGAGGACCCCTGGTCGTAGGAGGCGTTTTGATACAGAAAGGCGAGGAAGGAAAAGAAAAGCCGATTAGGTTCGAAAGTAGAACCATGAACTCTTCGGAACGGCGATACGCCCAATTCAAAAAGAGGTCATAGTCGTCCACCATTGCCTCAAGACCTTCCAAGCCTACCTATTCGGGGGACGTTTTATTCCAAGAATTGATCCGACCAATGTTGCAGGGGCCATAAAAAATATAACCCCATAGATCCGACTGTTGGAAGATGGGTAGGTTTCATCTAGCAGTTCGATTACATAATCGGACGAATTGTTGGACTCAGGAACAAGGCTGATGGGCTAAGTCAGGTCTGCATCACACCCGAGGGGGTGGAGGATGCGGAACCCATCGACGCTTTCCTAGAATACGAAGGAGGGACCATCGCTGTGGATAGCGAAATGATGAGCAAAGTGTGCGCGTCAGGGGAATTGTTGATCCAGACCTAGGAAAAAGGGGCACCCGCCGTAGTCGAGGAACTCGGGGAAGGACCAGTCATCACACAAGGGTGCAAAGAAGAGAAGGATTCGTGGGGAGCAACAGTGAGTCCGAGGGAGGAATTGATAGCGATGATCGTTGAAGGAGACCGAGAAACCGTGATGAGTTTAGTAGAGTCTTGGGAACGAGAAGAGCTGCAGCATTTGGTGAACCAAACGCAAAAGGGACAAGGTGAGGGTGAGGAAGGAAAAACGTTTTTCTATGTTCAGATGTATGAGGGGATATTTCGAGACATCGGATTACTGCTGGTAGTGAACAAGCAGCCCGTGGAGGTCAACTTTAAAGCAAGGGAGGAGGTCGAAAGGTACGTCATGAGGAATGGTCATTTGTTCAAAAGGGAGGAGCGAGTTATGCCTAGGAGAGTCGTATGCAAGAGGTCTAGACCTGTCGGGCGCATCGGTCCGGCACCGCACGGGGCAGCGCGGGACCCTCCCGACCACGTCACGCAGGAGTTGGGCTAAATCCTCGTCGCGAATATATATGGAGCTTTCACAAGCCGCTCCGACCGAGTGCGCCAGCCATACCTCTCGCGAGCCCCTACGACAGGATAGGGCCTACGCGAGGTACGACTTACCTCCACCTTACGGGAGGTGTCACCTCCCTTTGGTGGGCGTATCCCCGCCGAGCGATCAGTTGCAATCGCAGAGGTGGACCAGCCGAGGGTGTTCCTCGTTCGCTGTAGCATAGGGGGTACGCGCGGTAATACGCCTCTATCGGACCCGCACGCGAACCGTCGACTTGGGGGGCTGAAGTCCCAAGCGCGACTCGACATCGGTCGACTATGACATATCCCACACACCACGCGCACACCACACAAAAGAACATAAATATAAAAACACACACACATACACATACACAAAACGACACAAAGCAAACAACGCGACAACACTCCTAGTCCCTTAGTAGCCATCCCATAACCTTCCGACGCGGAAATCGGATAGGCGTCGCACGCGAAACTCAGTATAAAACCGCGCGGACGCCACATGCGGTTATCGGGTAGCTGAAAATTCAGGAATGAAAATTCTGAAGTGAGAGTTTGGGCAGTCTGAAAATCCTGAATAGTTCTTAAGTGGTGAAAGGTCCGAAGACCCTGAAAACCACATGTTTCGGCAGGTTGCATCCTGAAGTGGTGAAGGGTGTCCAGAAGTGGTCAAGTGAGAGTTTTTGGCAGTCTGAAAGTCCTGAATGGTCTTGAAGTGGTGAAAGGTCCGAAGACCATGAAAACCACCCTTCACCACTTGAGGATGCAGTCTGCCTAAACAGGTGGTTTTCAGGGTCTTCGGACCTTTCACCATTTCAGAACCATTCAGGATTTTCAGACCTAAATGGTCCTGAAGTGGTGAAACGTCCGAAGACCCTGAAAACCACCTGTTTAGGCAGGCTGCACCTTGAAGTGGTGATGAAAAATACGACTGTTGTTAACCTTCTCTCGCGGACGCAGGGCTAACTCCTGTCGACTCGCAACGCAGGCGTACGCATGTGGTCGCAATGATGTATGTAGTACCCATACTCATGCGATCCTCGTCAATCTCGAGGGTCGCGTTCGACACTCAAGTGTCTGCTGACACGTGTCTTGAGGGTTAATCTTTCGACGCTGGACAACCGTCAAGTGCGGTTGAAGACCACACCCTCTTCTGCAACCTGCGGAGAGTGGGTGGTACACATGTTCATACATGTGGTGGCAATCGTCTCTTATTGCCCTGGATACCAGCTCTATCATCTAGGGTCTGGGGACAAGTCAAGGGATTTGGCTTTGACGGCTGTCACAGACTACAACGTCCAACTATGAATTCTAAAAAGCAAAGGATAACAATGAATCTCTCTTTTCTATCAAAAACATAATTTGTTTAACCTATAGGCGCGGTCACTGTAGATGGCGCAAAACACTCAAGAGATACATATTCACATATATAGAGAGGGTTATTAATATGTGACGGTCACTTCTCACAGTTACACTGAGACTCCCCTCAGCCATATATATATGTACGTGAGCACAGACAGTCAAATCCAAAGTCCGAATCACCAAACATACATGCAATCACATCAAATATTCAACCAAAAATTTCATGCACTACACTGGGTCAACTTCAACCATTCTTTGCGCTCACACCCTTTGCGTTAGCCACGCAAACCTCAACCTCAGCACACCCTTCCAACAATAAAATACTCAGTACCTTTCTTAAATGGTCATTCAATAAAGTCCGGGTAAAAACACAATAAAACATTTCAAACCATAGGGCTAAAGCCTTTAGGTTGACTGACAAGAGTGGATTGGAGTTGAATCGTAAACCGATGAATCTGCAACCGACATATTATCAGTGATAACAGAAGGTAATCCTTGTAGGATCAAGCAAAATCTAGCCCAAATCCTGAATCAATCGATCAAGAAGACTTGTAACACAAGACGGACCAATCCCCAAGCTAAATCTATAAGTCAATGGAGAATAACCTCCATATCACGATCTTCCTAATTAGCCAGGTCTTAGTCTACCTCTACGCAAGTGCCCAAGCAAAGGTAGACTAATGGCGGAATCTCCCCTATTTAGGGTGGATCGCCCAAACCGCCACCTGTCAAAATATAATCTAACTCCTTTAAACTAAGAAAACTTTGGCAGCGCTTCCCGTAGAAAAAGTGCCCTCGCAGAATTTATACTAGCTCAAAAATTAAACTTTTAGTTCTAGAAAGTCAAAATTTATCTAACTTCCTAAATTATTAAAAATTTGGGAAGCACTTCCTTTAAAAAGGGAGACTTTCTAGATTTATACTAAGTCAGAAATGAACTCAAATATAAAACCTGAGTTCAATTAAGACAAAATTTAACTAATTCCGTAGATTTGTAGAAATTTCAGCAACGCTTCCCGACGTCCCGTACAGAAAGTGCTATTCCAGAATTTATACAAAGGTAACAAAGCTAATTTTGGAATCTGAAATGACTTTGACTTTTCAAGGTCTAATTTTGTCTAACTCCCTAAATTAACAAAAAATTGGGCAACACTCTCTTTAGAAAAAGAGGTTTTTCAAATTTTTACTAAGGCAAAAAAGTCAAAGGAACTGGACCCTGAAAATTACAAAATCTGACTAACTCTTTGGTTTTGTAGAAATTTTGGCAGCGCTTCCCGTAGAGAAAGTGGCTTACCAAGATGTATACAAGACCAAGTATAATAAAAGATCCCAGAAAATGCAGAAATTGATCTAAGTAAAATAAACTTTGCTCAGAAAATGCAGAATTGAAACTAACTCCTATGACTCTAGTATGTAGCGAGCAACTAAAGCAAAAAAACTGAAATTCAGACTAAGTAGTGGCCTCACTCAATCACACGCATGCGAAACCATAAAGGTGAGTACTCTCACAATCCCCAAGTCAACTTAGCAGAGAATAGGTCATAGTCTTTCAATGATTTAGCTCTTTATACCCAGCTTACATAGGGCATAAAGTCAACCCACCTAAACTTATGGGACATGCCTGACCCAGCCATTGAGTTTACACAAACACCCTTTTCTTTGAGCATATGACTAGGCCACCCTAGTCACCCTGAACTGTTTAAATAGCCAAGTTATATATACCTCTCTGAACTTAATCTTCAAAGTGGGCGTAGGACTGAGTCATTCATCTTAGAAACAATGTTCAGTCGGCCGAAGTTACCTTCAGTTATTCTCTTAGTTACTCTCTTCAGATTGTGATAGGGCTATAGTCAGGTCACCCAAACTTATGGGACCCTGCCTTACTAGCTTGTTCATAGATAAAAATAGTAATAGCATAAAGCCAAATTATAACCTTTGGGTTCCAGCATGTACGAGGCTTTGAGTCAGACCACCTGAACCTACAGAACAGTCTGGCTCTCTGTCTGATTCGTTCCTCTCTGATTCAACTTGTGTGTGGCATTGGGCTAAACCACCTAAACTTATAGAATGATCAGCCCTCTGTCTAATTTACCCCCTCATAATAAAAGCAGGAAGAGACTGAGTCACCTAAACTTATAGAATGACTCTGACCTTCTCGTTCAGAACCAACACCTTCTCATTCAGAACCAAATAAATAAAGAAAACCCCAAAATAAACAAGGTAACCAAGGCACCTGAACTTACAGAATGCACCTGACCCCTGAAAAAGTCAAGCACAATTAGCCCTTGCAAGTCAGAGCAACCAGACCACCTAAACTTATAGAATGGCCTGATCCTCAAAGCAATTCCATAGCACTGGGTCTCCCGAAACTTATGCGGACTTCCAAGCCTCTAGAGCAATCAGACCACCTAAACTTATAGAATGGTCTAATGCTCCATACAATCCAAAATAAACAAAACACTTGGTCTCCCCAAACTCATGGGGACGTCCCAACCTTGATAACCCAATCAAACCTCACGCAGAAACTGCTTCCCATCCTGCCCTTTCCCAGATGCAATCCCTTTAAACAGTCTGCTTTCACACAGTCAGCAAAAACTGAAACTGAGATTGCCCAAACATTCTTTTACTTAATCTGGTTTAAGTCATGAAAGTCAGACAAAAAGTCAAAGTAGGGCCGGATACCATATACTCAGTCAAACATGTAATGGGCAATACAGATAGGGGCTATAATGGGTATATAGAGGGGGATGGAAAGTTACCTTACAGTTCCTTGCCTCTAGAACTCCTCCTGAGTTCCGGCAGGGCTCCCTCAATCGGTGGGCTGACTCCCCACAGAGTCTTGCTGCGTTCCTACGGGTTGCAATCCCGCCTGCTGCCTTCCTCTCAGAACAAGACTAGACTTAGAGTTAGAAGGGCAAAAGAAGCAGCAGTAAGACTCTCAGATACAAGAAGGGAGCCCTCAGACTCGCGTGAGAGGGCCTTGATTCCTTAATTCACCCGAGGGCCCCGCAATGATGGTCGAACAGCAACAACTTGGTCAAAATTGGAGCCAAACCGTCGGATGTTGATTTCCTGGTGACTCTCCCGATCGCAGCGAAGTCCCCCTTTTTCAATTGCAGTCCCACTACAGAGCCCGTGATCTGAAATACTTTGGCCATCGTCCGAGACACGGACCGTGGGCCAAAGAGGCACAACCTTGCCTTTTTATGGCCCACCCCCTTGCTCCGCCATCTCGCAGGCAAATCCGCAACCTCTGCGGCTGACCTCACTCTCCTCTTTCTCGGTGAGATACGTAACGCTCTCACCAACTGCCAAGCCCTGCTTCACTTCTTACTCCTCTCGCCGGTTGGGCAAACAACACGCTAGTAGTCAAGCAAGTCTCACAACTCTCCCCTGGCTACCTCATCCCGCAGGGTAAACAGTGCATCAGTCGACATCCAAGCCTTTCAATCTTGGGGCTGGACTAAGGCTGCTTCGGCCAACTGGATGACCAGCATATCAATCGCGGTAACTCTTCAGTTCGCAGCCCGCCTGTAATCTTTCCAACTCGTCAGGTTGTGCAACCTATCAGCTAGCCCGGCAAGCAGGCAGCCTCATAGCTCTCTTCGGACCGATCAGGAGAGCAGCCCGCTCTATACACAAAACCTCCAGCCTCGCCAGTTCCCTTTACCCCGTCGGGCAGAGCATCAGCTAACGAGTGAGTCTCCAACCCCGACTGCTCACTCAACATACTGAATAAATGAATCTCTCACTAGTATCTGGCCGTGTGCAGAGCAACATAAGTGCCCTCTCTCTCACCCTTCACGACTTCTTCTTTGTTAGTTGTGTCCAGTGAGCAATCGTCGATCACTAAGCTGGTTGCCATCATAGCCTGACCACCGGCTCCTTGCCCCGTAGTCGCGTCCAATCAGGTACGTACTCACTCCTTCCCAACCTCTATCTCGTCCTCTCTTTCTGTTTTTGTGCCCAACGCCTGTACCGCCAGCTGTCGACACTGATTGCTCGCTATTCGTTTTTACTGCGCGCAGCCCCTGTAACTCACCGTTACTAGTTGACTGCCTCAACTTTGATTCCGCCTCTTCCAACGCGGTCGCCCGGCCACAAGCCCTTAGTGTAGATCCTCCCTTCACTTAGATCAGCTGATAAACGACCGAAACTCACTAACTTTTTCCTTCTATCGGTCTTTTACTTCAGATTTCCTTCGTTTCTCTTCATCCCCCGCACATCTTCGCTCGGTGTATCTAGCCAAAGCCCAGGCTATTACTCGTAAGTTACAAAGATAACGATGAGGAGGAACGCGAATGCAGATGGGAACATGGCTGCGGACTTGACGGGCATAAATGACGAGCCCGATGGCAAGGATTAGAAACGAAAACTTTGTCGATACCGTACGGATCCGCAAGAAGAAGGACACCACCTTGTTCGGAGCCGCCTCGCCTGTGGCAGAGAAGGCTACGAGCTCCGAAGGTCATCGCTGCGATCAGGAGCATGCCTTCCCAGCATAGGAAGTGCATCTGGCCTTTGTTCCAGTTAAGTTCACACAAAATTTAAAATACAATAAAACTACTTTCCCGGGGCGCAGCCCCTACTCGCTATAGCACAAAATACATCACTCCTCTTCCAATTCTAACTCCACCAACCCAATCGCAGCACCCTAAAACCTCTGAAACGCCTCTTTGTTCACCCGTTTTCATCAAGAAACGGGTGGGCTAGGTGATCTCTACTCCCACCATAGCCACTCCGAAAACCTCCGCGCACGCTTTCTCTCACTAACCTCCTCTTACACTCACTAATCACTCAAACTATCAACAAAATCGAATTCGCCCCACCTTAATACCTCTATCTGTGTCTTTCCCCGCTCGAATCCATTGAGGATCGAGCGACTAACACTCTCCTTTACTTTGCTCCTTCCTATATCCCGCCACATCCACGCAACGGCCTTCTCCAGTAGCTCCCAAATCTCTAACTTCCTTCTAAAACTAACACCATCAGTCAATTCGCCTTACTAACACGCCCCTACCTACTCCTTTACTACGCTTGATTTGATAAGGATCGAGAGAATCATCTCCTTCATGGTCCCTTGGTGGCTATCCTTACTTCCTCCGCACCTCAAATTGCGAATGGATCCGGTCGCGAATCGCGTCCGGATGCACTCCCCCCCGTTTTTTTTATGCCCGTCACTCCCCTTCGCTACGGCTCCGCCCGCTGCTGCCTTGCGCTGCCCGGCCGGACTCTCCGCCCTGCCTTACCGTCTCGCCATCTCCGTTCTCCTCTTGTTGGATGTACCCGGCGCAAAACTACGCCCGGGTTCACCCCCTTTACTCCACTTACCTTCTTCGCCAATGCCTTCTCGTCCGCTTCTACTAATGCGACACCTGGTAGGCCGCAGTGACCCGGCCCAACTGCCCCACAGTCCCGGCCACTCCGCTCCTCCTTCCTACGCCTGCTACCTCACTCTCTCGGCTCTCACCCCGTCTTCGCAATCGCCCCCCTTGCTCCTTCGGTTAATGCCGCTTCCAAAAGCAGCGGACCCCGTAGTGACCAGTCAGTCTGTTCACTAGCTCTAGCTATCCTAGGAGGATTTTCGGAGAGCGCCGGCTACTAGACGGTTCAAAAAGTTTTTGCCCCTATACCCAAATCCGATGGACAGCCTGTGCAACAGGCCGCAAATCTCAGCCCCGGTACTCTCGGCCCACTGTGCCTATTGCACCCACCGTGCCTACTGTATTTGTGGCACGGTTCCTGATCTTTAGGCCCCCACGGGCCATACTCACAATCAAAACTCTCACAACAGGATGTGGACGGCGGACGGCGTGGCCGCAGGAAGTCCCCACCACTCAACTTTCTTCAGGCTCACGGGTGATTCACTCACGGGCTCGCATACACGCTAACCATCAGTGGTCCGCATCCCTGAGCCGGGTAGGATAGAGGAATCTTAACTGTATGTTACACAACCAAGGCCCATAGGTCAACCATAAGGAAAGCGCGCCCTCAAGGTCCTCGACTGTCGTGACGGCCGCTACATCCGGCGCTGCGTCCAAGTCAACGGGGCACCGGAGCAAGGATTAAATAAATAAATATAATAGGGCAATAAAATAACAAACACATTTCGAACTTTTTGGCTGTCAGCATGTGACGGACGAGGAAAGGAAAACGCCAATACCGTTCCAGCGTCGTCGATCGCAAAAACCAAGGGAGATAGCCCCGCCAGACCTCACCTCCTCGCTCCGTTCACGCCACCCTGATCCCTACGTCATCACCGCTCGGTCTCGATCCCTAAATCTCTTTGATGAAAGTCTAACGCCATAACCACTAGTGCTAGGCCCAAGTCTGATTTTTAGCTTTGGCGGACGCCTAAATAAACGGACACTGCTCGATGCACCGAGCTACCGAAACGCCTTCAGAAGTCACATTGTTGGCGATGTCGTCCTCTGTACGTACGCATAGATCTCAGGCGATCACATCAATCAACGATACGTAGTTTTTTTAATCCCTGTTTAATCAGAAGGAAAAAAATTACGGCCGGAGATCACGCCGGCCCTTCAATCATCAATAATTTAAAAAGATCATGCGCGTCTCAAATCCGTGCGCCCACACACTCTTTATTCTAGTCAATCATCAGCCGCATAGACAACGGACATTGTCGCGACTCGCGCGGTATACTCAAACTTTAAACTATACTTATTTTCTGTCATCCGTAAAAAAACAGGGCGAATACCCTTGTAAGGGTATTCGCACCGACAATGAGTTATGCCTAGGAGAGTCGTATGCGGGAGGTCTAGGCAGCTAGATGTAATCCAAGCGATGCACGACGGACCAGCCGTGGGACATCGATCGTCCAAAGGGACTCTTGCAAAAATAGCGCCTCTTTACTTTTGGCTTGGCATGACAAGTATGATGGCCACGTACTGTCAGACCTGTCTAATCTGTCAGGAAAGGAGCTCTGTCTGCATCTTTGAGCCCCTTAAACCAACAAGGGTGCTAGGGCTATGACATTTGGTCCATCTCGACCTAGCAATCATGCCCGTGTCAAAAAGACAGGGAAAGGGGTACCGGATTGGATAGAGGATTTCTACTTAAGGCACCCCTTCATCAGAAGGTTCATAGCAGATAATGAAACTGAGTTCGTGAACCAGGAAGTGCTAGGTATGCTTAAGAGGATTTGTGTACCTATCAAGCTCATCGAGCCATATCACCCCTAGACTAATGCACATGTGGAAAGGGGGCACCGATCTTTAAATAACACGATTGCGAAGCTGATAGCAGATGACCTTGGGAGCTGACCTAGGTACCTTAAGCAGGCGGTCTTCTCAAAGAACATGACTCCAAAGAGGACGATGGGGTGTCTTAGAGCGGAACTATGGTACGGAAGAGAGGTTGACTTCCTTGTGGAAGCCTTGGTACCCACCTGGAACAGGTTAGATGATGATCCGCACATGACCACGGAAGAGTTAATTGAAGCACGATGTCAATAGGTCCTTTGAAACGAGGAGGCCATGGAGGATATTGTTAATCGAGTACTAGATAGCTGGATGAGGGACAAAGCAAGGTGGGACCTGGTCAAGAATATCCAGGAAGAGCCACTTCAGGTGGGGGAAATGGTATTGGTTAGAAACTCAGCACTGGAAAGCACGTGGTCTGGACAGTTGGGGAGGAGGTCCAAAGCCCCCTACTGGATTGCTAAGCGTGTGGGACTGAACACCTTCAAATTCGAAGATTTGAATGAAACTGGATTGAAAGGACCCTTCCTAGGGTAGTAACCGGTCAGGTTTCTAAGTTGGGATCTAGTGTAACAATGGCTGTAGGAGGCCCAGGATAAGGAAACTGGGGGGCCGACAAACTGAGGATTGACGGTCGTTTTATCGGTACTATGTTTTGTCCTTTGTTTTGACTACGGCTATGGGGTTTTCTTTTTTGGGGGGGGAGTAACTGTTGGGGCTGATTGACAAATGGGTGAGGGATGCCTTAGAACCGTGCACCATAATTTTTGTGGGAGTGTGACAAGATGATCACAACGGCGGTATCTGTGTGGAGGGACAATGTATCATATAGGACTAAATGAGGAGTACGGAGAGCACTCTTGGGAGGTCTCTTCTACCGAACTGGGGAGTGTGTGTATGTGGGGTTCGCTGTGTGTTTGTTTTGATATGTACACAGGATCAGGAAAAATACTCTAAAGCCCAAGAATGAAGTTCAACAATGAAATTGATAGCAATTGGATCGATAGGCCCAGCGAGAGAGAAGGAACGATACCAAGTGGGGAACATCAAACTAGAAAGAGGAAACTGTATAGAGAAGGTTAACGGAGATGCTAATTTTCAGACTAATTGCCATGCCATTTATATGAAAACCAAAGGGTCATTTTAATCGAACTTGTCACCAATTCGTAGAGTGGAAACCACACTAACTTACTGCAAAAACAAATCAAAAGAATAAAAATAAAAAACATATAAAAGAGCAAGGCAAAAATGCATTTTCATGAAATTTTGCCAACATCTCAATTCCAAAAATTTTGAGAAAATTCAGAAATCTTAACATAGGAAAAATTGGCACACACAAACCTTGAACCAAAACAAGAACAGGCAAAAAAAAAAAAAAAAAAAAAAAACCATAAAATTTGACCCCGAAACCCTAATTTCAGTTTTGGACTCGTTACCAGGGCTTGAAAATGGGGGTCCCCGTTAACCATTTATGGCAGAGAGTATTCCTCTTGAGCCCTTTTCACCTTCCATACNAAAAAAAAAAAAAACCATAAAATTTGACCCCGAAACCCTAATTTCAGTTTTGGCCTCGTTACCCTGGGCCTGAAAATGGGGGTTCCCGTTAATCATTTGTGAACTGTATGTAGGGTATCTGTCCAAACAAGTACTGGGCAGAGGAGCGAGGAAGCTTGCGCGCAGAGGACCCTTGCCTATCAAAAAAGGGGAAGGGATATAAATCTCATTAGGGAGTGAGAGCGAGGAAGAGAGAATGAGCTTGGGAGAAAGGGATGAACGGGGAAGAGAAAGGGATTAGAGTCTCGTCGGGGAGGGGGCCACAGGCGGTAAGCAGTATGAGCAACGATGCGTTGGGAACGACGAGAGGCTATACCATCGAATGTCAAAAACTCATGAGAAAGAAGATAGCTCCATTAAGGAAAACAACAAAGAGGGGGACGAGGACGAGTCTCGCGAGGTCATTGATGTAAGCAGTGGGTACAAAAGGGACAAAGTAACAAAGTCAACGGAGGAAGAACAGCCGACGGTCGAAGATCCGAAGGATGAAAATTTCAAATGGATAAGAGAATTTGGGCTAACATACAACCACTGATTCAATGAATGGGCCAACATAATGAAGCATGATTGGATGCTGGAAACTCAAAAGAAAGGTAAACTTGCGGAGCAAGTTACACCCATAACATTCTTCACTGAACAAACCCTGGTGGAAATGCAAAAGAAGAAAAAAGAGATCGAGGCCTACGGTATAGGATGAGACGCACATACATTTCAGGCTCATCAAAACGAAATCAGGAATGGGGGTTCCGTGGAAGCAAGAAGGTATAGTAACAGTATTACGAAGTTTGAAAATGGATTGGACTATAGTCTTGCTACTGTGTAAAATCTAGAAAGGTCGCATCCAGACTGTGCCTCTTTTCTTTGGGGAAAATGGACTAAGGAATGGGTAGGTAGCTGCTACTTCGCAAGAGTATTTACTTCCTTCAGACAACGTGGTAAGGAGCAATACAGGGCCGTGGGCACAAGTTGAGAATCATGAGTGGACAATTTCTTTTGAGGAAAATGGGAGGAAGGGAAGGTTGAAAATTATTGCAAACGTCCTTTTGTACAAAAAACATGTTAGCCCTCGTTCAGTTGATTCGTGGCATGAAATTCCAAGAGAGGTTAAGGGACCTATGGGTAAAGAGGCATGAGAACCCCTCTTCCCTAGGAGCATAATCCAACTAAGTCGTGAATGAGTCTGAAAATAGCAAGAAGCTTGAGAGGTTAGAAAGAGTGAAAATAGAAAGTGTGTTCATGTCCTTCGCTATGGTTGAACGGCTGGGTGGGGTAGTGTTGCTTGAGGTTGCAAGCCTCAACTTGAGCACTAAACGCTAAGTCAGGTGTATAAAAGATATTAGGGCTACGACATACATTGTCAATATGTGGATGGGAAAGAAAAAAAAACGCGTACAAAACGCACGTAAGATGGTCACTTCCTAACCCCAAAGACGAGGATGGGATCCGTTGTCGGACGGCCACAGACCGATCGGTCACCCGACATCCAAGGGATCCGTCCCTCGGCCAAGCGTCCGGTTAGGATTTGGCGGGTACTCGTGTCGAAACCCCCGGGGAAAACTAGGGGTCGCCAGAGGAACCCTAAAATCCCCTGCATTGACCTCGAAAACTAACCTTTGAAATAAACAAAATGAACAGTTGAGTCTGCCGCGCCTGACACTTTTCTTTTTGGTATGTTCCGAGGTTGTTTTCAAAGTGGCCGGCGACGGAACGAGGATATGGTAGTAGGCCTTGGTGGGGCCCTTTTACGTTGGATAATAAATAGGAAAGTAAGGCCTCAAATTTTCATTAAATCTAGTAAAGAAATAAAAAATTGGTAAAAGAATTAAAAATGATAAAAAAGAGAAAGAAACAAATTATTATTTTATTATTTAACAAAATTATATCAGATTCTTCTTTTGATGAATTTCGACTGAAAATTATTTATTTGTTCTCCTTCACCGATCGAAACGGATTTTCGTTACTTATAATTCCTCGTTGGATTTTGTCCGATTTCTCTTATTATTACGCTCGCTTTATCCCGATTTCATTGAGTAAGCGGGACCGTTTTTTGGGCTAGGGCAACATGATCGGTTTGGTGTTGTTTCTGGTTCTACTCTTGTGTGGGCTACGCGATTTTATCATTTTGGTGAGGACACTGGTTTGGAACGAGCACAGCACATTGTCGAGCGCATCGGTCCGGCACCGGACGGGGCAGCACGGGACCCTCCCGACCTCGTCACGCAGGAGTTGGACTATATCCTCGTCGCAAATTATACATAGAGTTTCTACAAGCCGCTCCGACCGAGTGCGCCAGCCATACCTCTCACGAGCCCCTACGACAGGATAAGGCCTACACGAGGCACGATTTTCCCCGCCGAGCTACCAGTCCACAGTACGAAAGCTGATCAGTTGCAATCGCAGAGGTGGACCAGCCGAGGGCGTTTCTCGTTCGCTGTAGCATAGGGGGTACGCGTTGTATTACGCCTCTATCGAACCCGCGCGCGAACCGGCATCTTGGGGTGGCTGAGGTACCAAGCGCGACTCGTCGCCGGTCGACTAGGACGCTTCCCACACACCACGCGCACACCAATCTAACAAACACAAAAATAAAACACACACACACACATCAAACAACGCTACAACACTCCTACCTTCTTACCCCGAAACAAACGTACGTACGACGTACGGTGTACGTTGTATTCGAATACAACGTACGTACGTTATGCAACGAATTTTAGGGCACAACTTTACCACAATGGCCTTTCGCGGGGTACGCTGTATTCGAATACAACGTACGTACGTTATATTCAAATTTTGATTTACGAGAGGGTGGCCCTGCCCCCTGGAATATATGCAGGGGAAAAAAAAAAAAAACCCACCAACAAAAGCCCTATACCCGTATCCAGTTCGCCCCTGAAATAGGCACGTCACAGAAGGGGGCTCGCTCCACCACTCACCACATGCATTGAAAACAAATTTTGGTCGTGAATCTTTCCATCTATTAGGTGAAGTTTCATTATTGTGAGAGGCGGAAGGCCCAGACCACCCGACATAGGCTCAGAAGGCATTTTTGCACCGAAAGAAAAAAAAGAAGGAACGTACATACGTTTTCTTGGAATCGGGGAAGTGGTTTCTTGGAGTCGGGGAAGTGGAGCTCGACCTCCAAGAAGAACGTACGTACGTCTTCTTGCTTGACACTGCCTCTTCACTATCGCGTGCGGGAGAGATAGAGAGAGTGCTCAGCGTAGCGGTCGTGTTCTTGGTTGGAGAGAGAGAGAGAGAGAGAGAGAGAGAGAGAGAGAGTACAGGAATTCGCGCCAGAGAGAGAGAGAGAGAGAGAGAGAGAGAGAGAGAGTACAGG
>BFEA01000046.1:4317901-4329800 GCA_003427395.1 Chara braunii
TGGCGCCAACGTTCCCCTACTCGCGAACTGTGGGAAGAGGAGAAGGAATCTTCCACTGAAGCATAGAAAGATAGGCTGCGGTAGGGGAACTCACTTGAAAGAACTAGTGTGAGTTTGGACTAAAGATCTGTCAGATACTGATGTTGCCGCGCGCCTCAGAGGGAGTCCTTCATCCACTAGACGAGAGTGCATTTTTCGGTAAAACACGGGAGGGTATACCCGTCAGCCCTTCACGCCCCAGCGCCTATATCGGGCAACTGAGGAAGTACTTGCTACTTGATCCTGGCCTGGTGCAAACCACCCGGGCACAGCTGTGTACCCCGCCCCACTCAACCTGGTGGGTGCTCTCACTCTCATACCCGCTGCTGCCCCTTAGTTTACCGACGCACCTAGCCGCCTGCTATGCCGGGTTCACTCAAAAATTYGGCGTCGAAAGTCACGAGCGGGGAAGAAGATCCGAGAAGAAAGACCGTAGCCGGTACAACCAATCATCCTTAAGAAAGAGACCGCAACACTCGAGAGGGAATGAGAGCCGCCATCGAGCCGAACGTAAGTGCGTGGGGCCAGCTCTGCGTACCACCCAAAAAAAATAATAATAAATGAATGATTTTTCCACTAGAATGTGGAAAGATACATTCACTTCCCGCTTGGCTCTCCCCCCTTTTCTTATACCGCGCAGGTCCTCTCTTTCATAGCGAGAAACCTATCGCTCCTCTGTTAAATCTAACCCCGCSAATCTATTYGCAATGCSTCAAAACCCCTGTTTAGCCTCCTTCCTCACCTGATTCCATGGAGGAAYGAGAGAKATAGGCACTTTTAACTCCCACTCTCCCTCCTGCCCTCGACAYCGYYGCGCACTKATTTTTCTATTTAACTTCACTTCCACTAACTCCCTGTTAACTTTGACCACAGATTCGTGTTCGCCCGATCCCAAAACTTCTACCAAGTATCTTTCCCTGCCTGATTCCACTAGGAAAAGCCCCTCCATTCACCATCTTCGTCGTCTTCGTCACCGCTTTCGCTTGAATACCGCGCAGCTTTTCGCTTCTGCAGAAGTAAAACCTCCCACTAAACTCCCAATCTGATCACATAATCAGATTCCCCTTGCCTCAAAGCCCCCAAAACGCCTCCGAGTTTGCCTGATTCTGTTAAAAAACAGGCGAGCAATGTGATTGTTTATCCGGCTATGTCTTCTGCCTGCCATAGCCCTTTCCCTTTTCCAGTTTGAACGAACCTAGTGCAGATCCGCGTCCAGGTTCACTCTACTCTTCTGCCCTTCCCCTAGTCCTCCGTCTCTCCTCCTCTTCCGTTGTCTCTCTTTCCAACTTCACCCTCCTGGTAGCTTGCGCTGCCTTACCCTCTCGGAAGGCACTCCCCATTAGCAACGGAAAGAGAGATTAACCTCTTTATTTATGCGAACCAGCCTTGTGTCGGGGCCATGCTAATCTTCTCTGTATCTCCCGAAGGACAGCACCAAAGAGTCCGGTCCCAGGCAATTCAGCCTGATTTGGTTTTACTCATCATATCCCATCATCCGGGCTTGAGCTTGGGTCTGCAATTCAACAGCTCATGGGTGTATCCACTGAGCTAGGCTCTTGGGTACGGGTGTATCCACAGAGCTAGGCTCTTGGGCATCATATTGGCAAATAAACGTATTCCTRGACTTAGTGCGCGAAAACAATAAGAAATTAGTTCAAGAAGTACTAAAAAAGGTGTTAGTGGCAAAGGTACGCCTTGAGGTAATAAAAAACTCAAAAAATGAAGTCCATGAGTTTGAAATCCGACTAAAGTAAGCCCAATTAAAAGAGATAATGAAAGACCAAAGGTGACTACAAAATGACTTGTCACTGTAAAACTATAAGGAATCATGCCAATAAGATTACAAAATAACAAAAAAGTAAAAGTGACAAAGATGAAAGGAAAAAATCGTTGTTTAACTGCTGGTACACCACTTATTTGTTCATTGATTAAGTTTAGAACGAATTCATAAATCGTTTCAACAAAAGACCTGGAACCAGGCCGCATCCCAACTGGAAACAAAAGGGCATACAAAAATAAATAAAAACAAAAATAAAATAAAACAGCCGCAGGGGGGGGGTTCCATGTGACCAGCTGGCTACAGCTGCATGCCTCCCCACTCAAAAAGCTTTTGGGCTCGAGCTTGACCCCTTATGTCAGCAGTTCAGGGGTGTACCGACAGTGCTCAACCAGCGGGTCCTTGTGCAGATCTTGGGAGTGGTAACAGATCCTTAAGTGAGGGTTTTTGAAGCCTGAAGTAGAGAAGGGTTCCAAATGCTCAGCTGGACAAAGTCAGTGTTGTTGCAGCCAACGCCCTTCCCTGCTGTGCCCAAGCACAGTTCTCCATCCTTCGGGTCCAAACGGGAATGCTCACACTGCGGCCCCAAAAATCTGCGAATAATGCAGATTGTGGGACTGTCACGTACCAATTCAAGGTGTTGGGTATGGTTCAGGTCACGCTGCTGTATTTTTTCAGATGGGACAAAGCCCTGGCCGTCTGCAGTAACAACAAAATGGTACTTAAACTGTGCAAAAGTTCTTGCCTGCGCAAGCATAATGGCAAAAATAAATAAATGAACGTAGGGTATTTGCGGTCACCCCCAGATGTGACCGCAAATCCCCTTACCCCACGGCTACGCAGGTTGTTGACAAATGAGCACACATAATGGTAGCCTTAGGATCTTTGACAAGTCTGTGTGACCGGCCCCGCACCTTGTCACACCCTACAGGCATGCTCACTCCCCAACCTCTCACTCCAGATCGTGGGTATACTCAGTTCCCACAGCAGTGGTTCCAAAACCAGCACCGGCACCAACACTAGCCCCATCAACGTGCCCATATTCAGTTCCCACAGCAGATCGTGGTTGGCGATGGTGCAACTGCGGAGGGCCCACGACGCCACGCTACCCAGGTTTTTCCCGCCTCGCTAGCTGGTACCCCGCAAACAACCTTGGTACCGAAGCTGGTGCCCCATCCCAAAAAAAACGGGACAGGCAAAAATAAAAATAATAATAAAAAAAAAAAATACGATGGTGCTTTTTGGGGAAGGGAGACCGCCAGTACTACTCTCAGTTCCGTCGACCGGGCCTACGGATGGGCCGACAACAAAACCAAGGGGGATAGCCCCGTCGGGCCCTCAACCCCTCAACACCTCCAGCCACTCCGATGTTCCATCCTCGTAGGTCACCGCCTTCGATCCCTGTACCGTCGCTTTGAAAGTCCAATGTCGTTACCAATAGTGCTAGTACCGAAGTGTGAGACGGACTACTGCAAAAATCAGTATAAATTGTTGCCGGTCGGCACACGAGCCTACCAAAATACATCGAGGTTACTCCTGTGCCCACGGACCAAACTCACGACGGTCGACCTATGGCGCCTGCCGCTCATAGGACCTGGATCCGTCCACGACCGTCAACCTCCGGCATCTATCGCAAGGAGGTCACCGCTTGCGTTCTACTTTCTCTCACACACTTCCATTACTGCACAGTGCAACACCACTTCCGATGACGCATGCCGCAGACGTACCATGATTACTTCAAAAAAAAAAAAAAATCCTAGTTTTAATCAAGGTCAAAAATTTTGCCGGCAGAAAAACCCGACTCTATAACATCAAGAATAAAATTCATCACGCGCGCCTTAAAACTGCGCGCCCACACACACTCTACTCCCCGTCAACCATTCAGTGAACGCGAACCAAACACAACCGCAACTCAGCACGGTATACTTAGATTTTGAACAAGACTTATCTTCTGTCACTTGCAAAAACCAGAGCGGATACCCTTGTAAGGGTATTCACACCGACAACGCAGCTAACGACAAAACCAATCCGCCAGACCCTCAACCCCTCCATTCCTTCGCGCTACTCTAATATCCCCGCGCCATTGCCGCAAGCGCTAGTGCTAGGCCCAACTCTCGGTTTAACTCGGACCCTTAACTAAACGGACACCTCGTGACGCGCGGGCCTATTAAAAACACTTCAAAACCTCCTCATTGTCGATGTCGTTCTCCACACGTATGCATAGGTCACAGGCAAGCAAATCAACGAGACATAATCTTTTTAATCCTAACTTAATTAAAAAAAAAAAAAAAAAATCGGTCGGCGATCGCGCTGACTCTTCAATTATCAACAATTAAAAAGGATCATGCGCGCTTCAAATCTGCTCGCCCACACACTCTTTACTCTAGTCGACCATCAGTCGCATAAACAATGGAGACTGCCGCGACTCGCGCGGTATACTCAAACTTTTAACTTATTTTATGTCATTTGCAAAAACCAGGGCGGATACCTTTGTAAGGGTATTCGCACCGACAACGCTTGCTCGTATTCCTTGCACCTGGCTCCACCTTGGATTAAAAAAGTAAAATAACGTTAGGAGTAGTGGTATTTCAGGTTAAGTCTGCAGCCTTGCGGTTGGCTTCATGGTACTTTCATCGATAGGATAAGGAAAATTGAATGAATCAGCTGCTACAATATGAAAAAATACATTGCCACACTTTTTTCTTTTTTTTTTAAAGAGAGAGAGAGAGAGAGAGTTTTTCATTGATAGGATGAGCAACGCACCGCCAACAGGTAAGTCTCCATCCCTACGACTAGCCTCACACTACTTCCATTGAGGGTCTGCACCTTGAAAATGAGACGCAGGGGCAAAGCCATGGCTCCACCTTGCATCAAATAAGTAAAATAACATTAAGAGTAGTGGTATTTCACTTGCGCTCTAAAACTCCCACTTATTCTACATCTCTCAAGTCATTTCAAGCACACTTTCACATGAACTCCAAGTTTTGTATCCAACTGCGTTCATGTCTATGGCGTTGTTGCTTTTTTTATTTCTTTTTTTTGTGTTTGATTTTTGGAACGAAGTGTTGTGATCTCTTTTGCGCCATAAGCCCCTCGCTGAGGGCATAGTCTTACAAGCACCCCATTTTCAGTAGCTAACCGCTTTCACGTCCATATCCGTGTTGTTCTTTTTTTGGTCTGTTTGTTTCAGCTATCTTTTTCATTGTTCATTTCGGATGAGTACCTGAAACAAAAATACGATGGGACCCACGTTCGGCAAAACTCAGTGCACAATGAAATTCGGGGTCAAGAAAAACAGGATCGGAGGTAGTGGTGGTTTAACAAAAATACATACTTATGAAATACTCACGGTCAATCAGTTCAATGATGTCATGTCAAGGTCATCGTTATTAAACCCTCAGTACTCCGGTCAGCTATCAATGCGGACTCTTGCAGAGTCTAAGTTGCTCTGCAGGCCAAGACAGAATGAACCACTGGGGGGCTCATGTTGGTTGTCGGCACCGATCATTTTGGTCTGGTGGTACTGAACCCCGCTTACCTCCCAAAAATACGGACGCATATTCTATTTTCAAGCGGGGAAAGGCGATGGCGATTTAAAGCATCAGTACATGACCACCTACGCCGCTAGCATGACACTTCGAATTTGGGAGTCCCGAAATGCGACGTCGGTCACTAATGAACTTTATGAATGGTGTGTGGGCCCCTTCAGGCGACAAATTTGTTTTCGGCGAGGCTGGGTTCTTCCATTGGCCGTTAAAAATATACAAAAAAAAGGAACCGGGGCTCAATCAAGATTACAGTTTGTGAAAGCGTTTCAGTCATGATTTCTCAAATGTTGCTCCAAACCGACAAAATCGTGAATGCATACAACATAGTTTTACAGTCGGGTGGGGTGTTGTATTCGAGGGATGGATGAAGTGGATTTAAAACTAAAATCGTGGATGAAGCATACCAAGGAAGGTGTCAACGAGACTATAATCCGGTAGTACACTCATTTTCTGTTAAATTGCATGCTATAGTTCGGAACGTCGTGGATAAACTACTCAGAATTGTTATTCTTCCTCCTGCAGAGTCCTGCTATTGATGAATTGGATTATTACTCTATTTATCCGAAGGGCATCTTTGTCGTGGGAACAAAAAAATGAAACAACTCGAAGAAGAAGAAAAACGACACAGCGAAAAAAGTAATGACACAAATAAAATGTTGAATTATATATAGCTAAACATACAGAGAGGCCAACATTGGTTTTAACAAGCGCCAATTATATTTTTCCTGGGCGATACGAGTTGCATCATTTTGTGTCTTTCGTTCGTTTTATCTAATCTTCATCTGCGCTGATGTTTTTTATTAAAAGTATACGCATTCTTATTAATTTTCTTGGAAACGATCCGGGCGCGTTTTACATCAAGCAATCGTGACCACGACCCAAGAACCAGTATCTATGGTCCAACCCTGACCCCGGTCACAGAGAACAAAACAAAAACTCTTCAGTCTCCTACCATGCAGCAACTAAAGTCCCATTCTAACAAACGATGAATTGTGAACTACATTGTTTTTCTCAAAATTTTTACAAAGTTATAGTCTCATCTCTAATTATTACACTACCTATATCACAATTGTAAAACCAATATTGAGCACCCTAACAAATATGCAGTACTGATATTATGAAACGGATGCATGTTGCCCCCACTCTAATCACCTTTGGTAAAGAGGTAAGTTGAGGTTGTCGGTATGAGGAGGAATGGGAGGAGGGGATCCTGCGGCCGAAACTGTTATGGAACTTTTGAAGCATTTACCGAGTAATTATACTTACTATGTATGGGCGAACATATAGAGACAGAGACACAATGAAACAAATAGAAAGGCTGACAGAGACACACAAACAAGAGATTGTTTTTTAGCTCTCGGTCGGTGAGAGAGAATAAAGTGTGTTAACCCAAAGAAGGATACGATAGTCATCATCCTTGATAATTCTCTCAAAAGGGAAATTGGCTCAAAGAACAGCACAAGCAGAAGTGCACATATAGCTCATGGGCCCTGAAGGAGAATGCCAACAATAATATGGATTTCATACAAGCAAGCAACATGCAAGAAAGAAATGTAGGTCATTTCACAAATAAAAGTTGATCACATACGAAATGAGAATAGTAACGTTTACACAACAATTGTACCAAAATGTATGACATGAGAGAAAAACATTCAATAAGTAGACACAATACAGAAAAAAAAACATACATGGGTGAGATTTATGTTACCCATTTCGCCTTAAAAAAATATTCATCAACCATAATGCAATATTTTTATAATGTACGACTGGAAAAACATTACCTCAATTTCTTTTACATTCAACGGTCGTGTGTACGACATTGCATGTCGAAAAACATATAATGCACCTGTATGACCACAAAAACAATGAAGTCATATTTACACAATAATCGCACGAAAATGTAGGTCATTGGAGGACAGTGTATAGTGAATGAACTCAACATAGAGAAACAATATACTTAAATAATATTTTTGTTACCCATTTCGCATCAAAAATGTATTCTTCAACCGTGATACAATATCTTTATGACGTAAAAGTGAAATGAGATTCATTGCGCGTCCACGTCGTGTTAGACGCAAAAACATTTAACGATCATGTATAGGGAGTATCATGTTGAAAGATATATAAGGAACATGTAATGGGTTGTCGAAAACAAACTAGTTGGAAATATTGAAGTTTTTATCGGGTTTGCGTGCACGTTCGAAAGTGATGATTAGTTGTTGATGAATAATAAATATAGTCAATCAACTGCAACTCTCGTTTTAAATATAAGTGTTTGACGAGCACTCAACGTGCATTGTCCTGTTTCTGCGTACTCTTTTTAGTGGAATCAATATACAAGGAAAAAATATTTACAAGCCTACTAACCAATTTAATGTGTTGCACTTTGCGATCGGGAATGAGAGAGGCAGAGGTGGGGGGCAAGGGGCTGGAAGGTTCAACTTGAATATTACCGTACGTGGATTACCTAAACAATTAATGAGTCGTCAATCATAACTAATAATATAGAGTCACATTGTACATATCACAAAATTTATGTGGTCGGTAGGTGCCTACATTTTTTATCGCTAGGAATGTTTTTTAGCTCAAAGTGTATGGACCAACTGACCAATACAATAGTACTATAGTTACTAAGAGAAAAAAAGTAAAGTGACAGTAAGATGGATAGGGACGAGAAAGTGGTACATAGGGGTATGTCTGGGGCAGTGTTGGAGGATGAAGGATAAACTATCCAAATTGGCAATCATGTGATTGCCAAACTCACGTGATTTATTAAAAAAATACTCTTATGTCATTTTGCTCAAGTTCACGAACAAAGCGCGGTCAATCATTACCATACATTATAGACTACACTATGTGTACAACAAAATTTTAAAGGTCAGTAGGTGCCTATGGTTTGAGCCGGAAGGAAGGTGGTCAGGCGAAAATATTAGGCACCTACTGACCACAAGAGCAATGTCGAAATTAGTGTGACTGTGAAAAAAAATCCATAGTAAGAGGGGGGGGGAGGGGGGATGGGCACATAATATCATCGCAACATCCATTTAATCAGTTGAAGACAATGGTGGCATAGGCATAAAAAATGTACATACACAAAACCTCTCGCCCTGATTCTTTTTTTATATTGCTATATTGTCAAGATGTATAAACAAACATGTCACATTTATCTCGCCTCCTCATCTCGTCCCCTTCCCCCCCCACCAAATTATAAGTTACATCGAAGTTTTATATATCAAAGATAAAAACTGATATTGAGACATGTTGAGACATGTTGAAACATGTTGAAATAAGTTCAAACAAGTTTAATCACGTTGATAAGCATTTAAAAACTTGTCCCAAAAATTTTAATCACAAATTAATTTGTTTAAAATCAGATTAAATAATGCTCTCAGTAAATCAGCGATTATGCCAAATTCTAAACTTGTCCATCTTGCCGATTTTTTTCTGTTGATGATGATGATGATGATAATGATGATGATGGGTTGCAGTTTGTGTCACGACATTGATTGGGTCTGACTATTGGTATTTTCGTCCTCCGTTGTGCTACCCTCCCTACATTTGTGAGAGGTCAGTTCTTGGTTCTGGTCTGCACCACCTGAGTATGCGACAGCGCATGACAGAGAGGAGTGACATTGGATATTGTGTTCGTGTGGTCTGAGGGTTTGAACATGGGCTCACGCATTCATTGTATTGCTCTTATTTGGATGAAATTTTGGAGCATTTGTGCTCTCTTTTTGTACATAACTATTTTGGCATCTATGTGATTTCGCAACCTGGCTTTTTGTATATCGTTCTCACTCATATTCCTTGCACCAGCAGAAAAATAATCTGAACGTTATTTTAAGAGTTGCTCGTCCTACTGCACCTAGTGTACAATGCTTTTCGTATGACACTAGAGACATGCCATGTGAATTGCCCTACTGCCTTTGCCCAAATACATTGCTCGCTCATTATAGGGGCATGACGAGTTCGAACGCACAAAAAAAAAAARAAAAAAAAAAAAAAAAAAAGTGTGGAAGTCTAGGCTACCAGCCGGGCCGTCCGGGTCCCGGGTGGTCAGCCTGTGCAAGGATCAGAGAAGGTCCCAGTGCGAGGAATGAATCGTCGCAAGGCCCTTATCAGACACGCACATGTTTTGGGCCGAGGCCCTCAGCAAGCCCAGTGCCAGCCCTAAGTGAAGGCGGGTCTTAATATTCACCAAAGGACAAAATTTGACATTTTCATATGTAGGTGCTCAGGCAGTTGCAGCAAGCCCCTATGTTGCGTCGTACAGTTGGGCCCAGACCTTGGAAGCTACACCTGGGCACACACACACAATGCAAGGCAAATACATCATAAAGTGGCCACGAGCCTCGAAAATGCTTGATTGTCGATGTACATACCTCGAGTCTTATGCAAATAGAGCAAATGGCCCAAGTCTGGAAATCATGGGCGTGGCCAACCGAAAAGGGTTCATGCCCTAAACTAAAGAGTTGGACCTGGGCTCATGCAGGCACTGGGGCCCGACCGGAAGCTACTGGAAGCTTCCCAACCAGGTCACATGCAGCCAAACAGAGGCCGCAACTTCCATAGAGGAGGAAGGGCAGCCAGGGTCTGACATTCTGGCCCACGCAGGCAATGCGGTGACGCTGCTGCGTTGCTGCACGATATGCTGCGTGCTGGGTTAGTGGCCAGGGCGCATGTGGGCGCTTGTGAGGTAAGAGGAGCGCTGCTGAGCAGTGGAGCTCATGCAACCATAGCCGGGTTGCAGGGCGCTAGGGGGTAAGGGGCGATCGGTGGTCTTCAAGAAGGAGGTGAGTGTGGGTGGTCAGGATCTGATGAGGGGAGACGAGATACGTACCTGGTGCATGAGGGGAGGTCGACTATGGTGTTGACGTCATGTACATTGGTCTTCAAAGTCGAAGTGAGTCTTTTGCGTGAATGCGGATGTAGTAGGATAGGCGAGTAGTGTAGGTTGGGCGTTGGGTGCCTGTGGTAGTCTGAGTCCGCACGGGCCCTACGTGCCCAACTAGATAGGCTAGGGGACGGATAGAGGCCACTTTTATGACCGGTTAGGCCCTGTGTCATTTCGATTTAATCAGGGCACCGTAGGTCGGTAGGCCCAGACAAGACGAGATGCCCTGGCGCACATTTTGGCGCCAGACCCTGGAGGTCGTGCCGTTTCATAAGGCACTAGCCATTGAGGTCCAACCTCAGTTTGGGCGCTAGTTTAGGCGCCAAGTTTTGAGTGTGAGGCACAGTTGATGCCATACCAGCACTACTTATAATTGGTCGGCCTCAGCCTCAGCAGGCATTCGTGGAGGTTGGTGTAGGAGTTCCTCGGTAGTSGACGAKAGMGTTRSGCTTSRCYGCTAGKTAGSGCAGCCGCAGAGCAGGTGWGAGAGAGAGAGAGAGAGAGAGAGAGAGAGAGAGAGAGAGAGAGAGAGAGAGAGAGAGAGAGAGAGAGGTTTGGGRCTGGACTAWGRCAGAGGCCCGAGGACTTACCTGTGGATGTACCTGACGGCATCGGTGCTCCAGCTTCGTCGTCTGCGCGTCTATACCAGCATCAAGATGCCATTGTTCGCAGGTTCGTACCTGCATCCAGTAAAGAGAGAGAGAGAGAAAGAGAGAGAATATTTTCTTCTTCTTCCTCCTCCTCAAGTCCATCTCCCTTCTCTCTCCTCCTGTCCTTCTTCGTGCGACTACGAGAGAGAGAGAGAGAGAGAGAGAGAGAGAGAGAGAGAGAGAGAGAGAGAGAGAGAGTTATGACATTGAGACGTGGTGACATCGAGTTATCCCATACCTTACATGTGAGCAGCGACATTGTGGGGGACCTGTTTCGGGGATTCATACCGAGGACGTTTTGGGTTAACGCCATCTCTCCTTTCTCTCCCCCCTCGTCTTTTCTCCCTCTTCTTCATCTGTGCTTTCTTCCTTGTGTTACAGCGCCAGACCTCCCTTCACACAGTGTGATGATGATGATGATGATAATGATGGGTTGTAGTCTGTGTTACGACATTGATTGGGTATGATTATTGGTATTTCAGTCTTTCGTTGTGCTACCCTCCCTACATCTGTGAGAGGTCGGTTCTTGGTTCTGATTTGCACTACCCGAGTATGTGACTGCGCCAGAGAGAGAGGAGCGACATTGGTTACTGTGTTGGTGTCGCCTGAGGGCTTGAACATTTGCTCACGTGTTCATTATATTACTCTTATTTGGATGGAATCTTGGTGCATTTATGCTCTCTGCTTGTACATATCCAATCGACACTTGTGTGATTTCACAATTTGGCTTTCTGTATATCATTCTCATAAATATTCCTTGCACCACCAAAAAAAAAAAAAAAAAAAAAAAACGAAAAAAAACTATGTTATGTAGAAAAATAAACTGATCGTTATTTTTGGAGTTGCTCGCCCTTTTGCATATAGTGGACAGTGCTCTTCGTATAGCACTGGAGACATGCCATGTGAACTGCCCTACTGCCTTTGCTCAAATACGTTGCCCGCTCATTACAGGGGCATGACGAGTTCGCACGCAGAAGAAAAAAAAAAAAAA
>BFEA01000046.1:4381244-4391829 GCA_003427395.1 Chara braunii
ACACACACACACACACACACACACACACACACACACACACACACACACACACACAGAGAGAGAGAGAGAGAGAGAGAGAGAGAGAGAGAGATTTGCGACACTGGGATTCAGACTCGGCATCGGGCAGAGACATTGAGGGGGGTTATTTGGAATTGATATCAGCGACATTTGGATTGACGACATTCTCATCTCTTCCCTCCTCTCCGTCGTCCCTTCCCGCTCCTCCTCATCTGTGTATGAGCTGTGCCTGGCGCCTCCGTCCCTGTGTGTGGCGCCAGGCCATTCACACTGTGTGATGATGATGTATGTCCAGTCTGTATTTCGACATTGATTGGGTCTGATCATTGGTGTTCCAGTCTTCCGCTGTGCTATCTTGCTCTATCTGAGAGGGGTCGGTTCTTGGTTCTGGTCTGTACCATATCCGTATGCGACACACACACACACACACACACTCACACACACACACACACACACACACACACACACACACACACACACACACAGAGAGAGAGGGAAGTGTGGACAAGAGCGAGGGTGGGCGACCTTCTGTTCCTTTTGCTCTTTTTGTCGTGCAGGCAGGATGCAGCTCTCTTTCACACACAGGTCAAGACGGAGCGGTTCTAGTGTTCCAGGTATGACCATGATTGTTAAGGACTCAACCAGGGCTCAATCCCTGGTCTGCAGGTTACCAGCCGGCAGGCTGCTATTTTTTGAATTTCTGATCTCCGGTTCCTGACTGTTGGCGCCTTTTGCAGTTGGCACCCGTTCTCAAATTCCTCCTCTGGCACTTTCGGATTTTGATACTCGGCGCCATCCGGCATTCTGATGCCCAGGCTCAGTGTTGCATGCTAGTGAAGCAAACACAAGTATGATGCAGAACCCAGAACCGACCAATAACAGAGAGTAATATAATGCAGCGGAAGACTGATAAACATGGATCTGACTTGCACCTGACTTGGACTATCTACAGACTCACACCATACATTCATCGGGTGAGAAGGCCTGCCGCTCCAAACATAGAAGATGGCGCCAGGGCCTGTACAAACACTCACGGACGAAATGTAGGGGGGTAGAGACGAAGAGAAGAAGAGGAGATGGCACCAACACAAATATCACCGAAATAGAAATCCCGAAATGTCGAAGATACAAAGTCTCAAAATGTCGATGATACAGAATCTCGTAATGCCACTGGTGTCAGATTTCCAACATAGTCCCCTCAATGTCTCAGTCCGAAATAGTCTGAGTCCCTATGTCACCGATAGTCCACCTCTGATCTCTGTCCAGATAGTAGTCCAGAACGCAGAAGTTTAGAAGAAGAAGACGAAGAAGAAGAAGAACTGAGAGGGGCAGAGGAGAAGGTGGAGATGGAGAGGTGGGAGGAGGAGGGTCCATGCTCCCTGATCCAGTGTCCAGGCACGAACCTGCTGACGCAAGGTGCCGCCCTGGAGCTGCTGAAGACTCGCCCTCGACGATGGAGCTATGGCGCTCACAGGTAGGTAGCAGGTAAGTCTCTACTCTCTCTCTCGCTCTCGCCTCTGCAGGGAGCGCTTTACCTAGCGCTCTGCCTGGAGCTGCTCTATACCCAAAATAGCGCAGCGCTGCTGCTCCTCAATGCAGCGGCCTCGAAGTGTCCTGAACAGACCACTGGCAGGTACTAAGTACCGACGGTGCCCTGTTCGGTCTGGCTGCTGAGAATCCGCGCTGTGATGTGGACCGTAGATCGATCTGACGGTTCAGATCAGACCCGCGGGGAAGTGGCAGCCTCAATCTTTCGGCCGCCAGGCTCAAACGAAAAATGTTTGAGCCTGTTTCTAGCATAGGGCCTGCAGTTGCAGACCTGGGTCTGAGTCCGGTTGCTGGAGGTCTAAGGTCGGCCTTTAACTCAGGCCGGACTGTGGAATCCAGTATGTAACACTCGGACCTTTGATTTTGAGTTCAGCCCCGAGGCAAATCGCACGTCTGCCCTCGGGACTCAACTCGAGTCCAGTACTTAAGACCGGACTCAAGCTAAGTTTGGGCACTCAGTTTTCGGCCTCAGTGCTTGTGCTTCAGTGTGACTTGCTGCGACATTGTGTTCGGAATCCAAGATTGCGACTTTGCCGCTTTGTGTCTGCGTCCGTCGAGTCGTGTCGAGTCTGCGTCGAGTTGAGTGAGTGTGTGTGTGTGCTCTCACTCTCGCTCTCTCCCAGCCTCGCTGCTCTGCCTCCGCCTCGTCACAATGATGTTGTTCGATACACATCACACACACACACACACACACACACACACACACACACACACACACACACACACACACACACACAGAGTAGAAGCACCCTGCGCATGTCCGTGATAGCATGGGCGAGGAGACAGATGGGTAATGTTATTCACTATCTGTTCTTCCCACACGGGTGTTATTGACCCAGCCAGATTGTCAACAATGTTGAAAAAACAAAGAACCTTCTATTTTTCCAATTGTGATTGGTGTTAATGTTTCTGAATGTATGAGGAAAGAATCATGGCTAAGGTCAAGACTAGAACTCTAATCGGGAGGAATTCTGTGTTAGCTGGCTGGTCCCTCAGCTACCAGAAATTGTGCATGGTTCCTTTGGTACAGGGCATCGTTTTAGGAATCGCTCAGTCTCTTTTAGATAAACTGGTTTGTTACTTCTCCCTTGTCAGATTTCCTACATGTTTTCTCTCTCGTTTTTCTTGACCTCTTGTCCTGATTTCTGGAGTTTTGCTTCGGGAGCCAGTTGGAAAAACTTACATATTTCTTCCATGCAAAATAAATGTGTCTGAATTTTCTTTTGTATGTTTTTGGCAGCTCTGGGGATGATGAAGTGATGCTGAGCGATCTTTGGCAAGGCTATCAGGAGGCTACTAGCTTGGTGAGCCTACTGATTTTCTCAGCTTCGGCGTTTCTTTTTTGCAAATTTGAATGTCCTATTTTTGCACACACGAAATGAACTCCCCCCATGCCCCTTGCCCCCTCTTTCTTTTCCCACACCCCAAAAAGAAAAATCCTGGCCAGTTGTCCCTTGGCTGCTTCATCTCATGCCAATTCTACTATCCTTTGCAATTCCGTGATCCTCATTTCTTTGAAGTTTGAACTTTGGCGCATTATTTTGTCTTTTAGCGCTTTGCTAAGCTTTGTTTTGTTCCCTGGTTTTCGGGATCCGCAAATTATCTTGTACATGTGTGGACCACGAAGAGTGTGTCAACTGCTGACTTTTCCTGTTTTAAACCACCAGTACACCCGCACCTAAAATCCCGAACCTCGCTGCCCACTGTGCACCGCTATTTTCCGAGCCTTCTGCGTGAGGGTACTTGCAGTGGGAATTTTGGAAGTGGCACCGGTGCTGACGGTCTACCTGAAGGGAAAAAAAAGAAAAGAAAAGAAAGGAACAAACAAGCCAGAGATCAATGATGTATTGGAAGGACGTCATGTAGGGCATACTCAAGTGATCACTTTCCAGAGTGCATCTGACCACTATTACGGAGAGAGCGAAACGTTGCTGTTTTTTTCTTTTTTTGTCCTTTTGTTCTTTTCTTCCTTTCGCTGCCAGCAAGGCAGCGCTGAGGGCATACTCATACTCCTTTTGTTCTTTTTTTGTCCTTTTGTTCTTTTCTTCCTCGTGCTGAAAACGCCCTCGCTGAGGGCATACTCACACTAGCGCCGTTGAAATGAATCCAACCACTTTCACGGCCAAGACTTGGCTGGCTTTTTTTTTTGGTTCTTTTTTTTTTTGTCTGACAGTCGTGCTCCCCGTGTTCTTCATTCTGCCAAAGTGCCCTCACTGAGGGCAGACTCACACGGAGTACTCCAAAAAGTGTATCCAACTGCGATTATGGCCAAAGCTTGTTTTGTTTTTTACGACGTGCGGATTTGACATGGGCCCAAAAAATCGAAAACCTTCTGACGCCCCGAGCCTGCCCCGAGCCTGCCTTTTACTTCTTGTGGCAGCTGCAAGGCTGAGGCCGTGTATGGTGTTTTAAGATTTTCTGTTTCACCTCCTGGCTCGACCAATCAACTAGCAGGGGTAACATAGGTCCTGTCTTTACCGAAAGAGATTTGTTACAATCCTGGCTATCCTAAGTGCAAATTCACAAGGAAAGACAATGCCACCCAATTGCAAAAGAAATAAAAGAAATGAAAGCACTTGCAGAGAGACGGAGACCAAAGAAGAAGAAAGAAGAAGAAGAAGAAGAAGAAGAAGTAGAAGAAAAAGAAGAAGATGTACACCAGCACGACCAATGACGAAGCCCCCTTCCCTTATCTCCACCAATCTTATTCTTCACCAAATAATAATAATAGCAATGAATGGTTGAGCCAGAATCAATATCTGAAGTTCCCTCTTACTGTCAGCACAACAAGAGGTCCACCAGAGCCATGGTGACTTTTGCAGATCTTCTCACTCTGAAGACTCATGAGTGTATGGTGGTAGTCTTTGAATCTGATCCGGATTCAGACTATGTATGGACCTCTGTGGCTTCCACCCTTTATGCAGCTCATTAGGCATCTTGGTGGTGGGTTGTGATATGGACTGAGTTGTTAAATGCACTTTGTTATGTGCACTGGCTACTTTAGCGGAGTGCTCGTCCCAATCCATCTGATCCGGTCTGATATACATGCAAAGGGTTTGCTGCAACAGATTATTCATGTACTCAGTCTGTCCATTAGCCTCAGTCTAGCACAGAACATGGGCAGCTGAGATCCATATACGTTCATTAATTGCTGCTAATGTTCCCCTGTAAATCTAACATCTCTATCACTACATTGTGGCTGTGATCCTCGACCCAGTGCGTGAAAACTTATGGATTAACAAATCTAGCTTTGCTTCTGTTGGCAAGGGGACAAACTCGGCATACTTGCTGAACTGGTTTACTATGACCATAGCTTGACCATCCCCATTTGTGCTTTTGACCTTGCTGTCCATGAAGTCTATAGATAGCGAATCTCCGAGTCCTAGGGTATAGGTAGGGGTCTCAGCAATCCTATTGGAGCTTGGGTAGGATTGTTTCTATGGATACTTTACACTCCTGTACAGAGGTGATACAATCTAACATCTTGCAGCAATGTGTAGGAGCATAACAAGCTAGCAGATGTCTACCTCCAACCAAAGTGTCTCCCTGAATCATGGACTTTCCTGAGGATGATACTTTTGATTTCTTCTCTAGAGGGAATGCACAACCGACTATCAGCACTGGGTCTGAGAAACATCAATCCTGCCGCTATCCTATACTCGGTCCGTTGCTGCGGCCTCTCCTTTACTTCCGCTATCATTTTGCTCTAGATTATATGTAGTTCATAGCATCTCAAGTCTTCTTCTGCAAGTCTTTTCCAGTATCTACGTAGGTAGTGATCACCCCAAAGAAATGTGCTGTTTTGAACACTGAAACGGTTTTCACCTACAGGGGTGACAGATGCAGAACCCAGGGCTCGATCCCTAGACCTACCCCCTTTACCCATGTACAGTACCCGTTGACCTGTCTGCTTGAACCCGCGACCTGTTCTCCGAAAGTCATACGGTCGGCTGTTGTAGATAGTGTGGTCGCAGGGGTTCGACCCGTAGATCTTAGTTTTAGTTGTCGTAGAGTCAGCATAGGTCGTATCTGCTACAGTTCCGAAAGGTCAAGTCCACGACCTTCTAGAAGCTATAGAACTGGCTCTTCATAGGTCCTAGGGTCAGTCTGCGGCTGAGTCAGCGAGGGTCAGTCCGCGGCTGAGTCAGCGAGCGGCAGTCCTGGCACAGTCAGCAAATCCGAAGTATAAATAAAGAGGCAACGTCAACTCATGGATTCATTCTGCCTGTGAGCCGTGCGGAAGCGCTGTCGGCGTGTCTTGTGCTACGGAGGTCTGCAGGTGGCCGAGGAAGAAAGGGGCTAAGAGGAGGAAGACGCGGCCATTGCCGCAAGCTAGCATAGGAGGGAGAGGGCAGCCATAGCTGCCTTGTAGGATAGTGTAGAGTGTGTGTATGTGCAGAGTGTGTGACTGTGTGGGACATTCAGGGTGAGCCGAGTGTGCACGTGTGTGTGCGAATAAGTTGCTGGTGGATACAGTTGATCAGGTGGGAATCTTTGTCTGGCGCCCTGAGCCATAGTCATTCAAGACAAGTTTGAATCTGAACTGTGTTCCTGGCCACGTTCTTATCTCCGAGTTTTGTGTGGGTGTGGAAGCGCAAGTCGAGTCATCATCTGTTTGCATGCATGCTGAAAGTCGAGTCTGATTGCAAATGCATCAGCAAAGATATTATACTTCCCCTTGATCTCAAAGAAATCTGCTCTTTTGGACAACTCTTCAGCGATGACATTGTACTTCCCCTTGACTGGTTTCAGCTCAAGTCAAATTGATCTATCACTCTGACCCATCCTTGCAACTTAGTAGATGTTTGGGCCCGAGTATTTAACCAGCATAGGGTCTCGTGAGCTTAATAAACCTTAAAATGCCTTCCCTGGAGATTGCAAGGAAAATGAACAGAAGCGAGATGACAATATTCAGATTGCACAATCACATTGAAAGCCAAATCGTAACACAGTGTTCAGAAAGCAGCATTGCACCAATATAACCCCAATGGAGAATCGTCGCACTGGAAGTCAATGTCAATGAGAGCTTGCTCTCGCCACCACCAACATATGTATCCAGTCTCTATCTCTCTACTTGGCGCTCGGCGCCCAGCCTACTCCCTACACAGCTACTACTAGMCTACTAATTGACAATTCAACTGTTGACGTCAGCAGCACCCGAAGTACTTGAAGATGTCGCCCATGCAGAACCATCGCCAATACCAGGTATGTGCCCTCACTCATCATCATCATCATCCTTCTCTCTCTCCCTTGACTCTCTCCCACGTCTTCCTTTGTTGTACACCCGAAGGCCACCCCTGCGCCTCACTGTACATCCAAGCCCTGCCAGCTATGGAGGCTGGGCTATGGCGTTGCCCTCAGCAGCGCCCTGCTCCCTGCACGACCGCACGTGCCTGCACCTCGCCACTCAGCACTAGCACCAGCCCACGAGCTCCAGCTCCAGCAGTGCTGCCGCCAGCATGCGAGTGCCCGAATGCCTGGCCAGGCAGCGAGCTCTTTCCTATATGGAAAGAGCCTGCCTCATTCGGCAGCCTGGCTGGACTGGCCTGGGCCCAGAAGCTTCCGGTAGGCCCCAGGATGCTGCGCCTCTGGTGCAGCTACTGGGCCTCATTCGGTTGGGCCTCCCAACTGTCTGTGTATGAGGCTGCGAATCTTGCCCAGGGCCTGTGCTTTCGGAAAGGCCTAGAAGGCCTGGGAATTTGCACGCTGCTCGGCCTGTGTTTCTCTTCAACCAACTGGCGCGACGAAACTGCCTGGACCCCAAATGCGAAATTGACAGCCAAGGGCCTCTCGTGATTTGTTAGGCCCGCCTTCACTTAGGGCGGGAACATGTGCTGCAAGGGGGCCCCTTAGGCCTGCCGAGGACCCATATCCTCGCAAGATTTAGAATCTGCTACTTTCTCTGATGGTAATCCTGGACATGAAATCTTCTGGTGTACAGCCTTTGCTGCCGTCCTTCTGTAATGCAGCCCTATTCCGTACTGGCTAGCATTGGTGGTCACCTCAACTGGCAAGAATGGATCTGCAACTGACTCCTCATCTCCTCTCTCTTTCAAACAATGAATAATAATAATAATGATGAATGGCTGAACCAGAACCAGTGTCCGAATATCTCTTCTACTGCCAGCACAACAAGAGGGCCACCACAGCCATGGCCGCCCTCCTCTCTCTTCTTCATCCAGGCCTAGACTAAGGCAGATTACTAAGGGCCTTGCCTTGACGTGCAAAAGACAACACAAAGCAGCTATGTCGTCGTCCTCTCGGGCAGCCATGCCTGACTCATCCTCAAAGCTTCTTGATGCAGCGCCACCCCAGCTGGGGCCTTCCAGATGCAGCGCCTACCAAGGTGATGAAGATGGCGTCCACCATTGGTAAGTACCCCAGGCACTCCCCTCTCCTAGTCGCTTCTTCCTCCTACCCGAGCTCCTCCACCATAGCCAAGGTGGAGAGCTGGGCGTCGTCTCCCCCAGCGCTCAACACAGTGCTCCTCGGCTGGTTGGTCCAGCAGTGTGACGCCTGCACGCAGCACATGAGGAGCACTTCACTCCTGGAGATATAACGGCCAACCTCCCTCCTGGGCGGTGACTTCCAGGCCGCGTGGCCTCCAAGCAACCGGTACCTCCTCCCTTTCGGAGGGAAACATCATTGGAGACTCTGATATCGTCCACACAAGCTCTAGACTCAGACTACTTGAACTGGTACCCGCCTAGACCTAGCCTACCACTACTGGGCCTTTAGAAATGTTAACTTTTTGTCTTCTTCTGCTCAGCCTCCGGTTCCTGACACATCTACGGCTACTTAGAGTGGTACTGGCCTACCTGCTGCTCGAGTGTTTTTCCTTGCTGCCCTAAGTGTCACGGGCCTACTCGCCGCTACTTGAGTGTTTTGCCCGATGCAACCCTGAAAAGTCACGGCCACAGGTAAGTACCAGCCGGCAAGCCTCATAACCCACAAGTGCCCTGTCGGGTCACACACTCTGACTGATAACCACTCAGACAGGCACACGAACCAGCAAGCACACACACACACACACAGACTTAGAAAACTCAATAAAACGCTGGGAGGCATTCATTCCAGCGGCAGTGTTCGCAGTCTTTGTTTTGGCGGGCCATTACAGATGCAGTAATGTACCAGACCTAGGTACCTCAATCCCTTGAAGTTATTGGGTGTCGTCCACTCTGGAATAGCAGCAATTTTGGTGTTATCTGGCTGGACTCCATCTCCATCTTTGACATGACTGATGTACAGCACCCGTCTATTTGCCCCACTCAAACTTATTTTCACGCAATTTCATCAGGACTTCGCATAGACGCTCCTCGTTCTTTTCCGGACTCTTGCCAAATCCCTACACTATTAAAATCGCTAACGTGACAAATCTGAAATCCGGGCCGCCGTCGGTCCTACCGGGCCACGGCCCATATCGACCGAACCATGTAACAAATCCGCCATCTGGGCCGTTGGGTCCTACCGGACTGACGGCCTGGATAGATGCGGTCTTAAGATCGCGCATCAATCCAGGCCGTTGGCTCGGTACCTTGGGCAAGACGGCCTGGATTTTTTGCATGTTGGAGAGGGCCGCGATACCTACCCGTGGTGTCTTGGCGTGGTAACTACCGGTGGGTTTTTGTGTGTTCGGGCAAGCAGGTTCCCCTATCGGTGGGGTTTTGTGTGTTCGGGCGAACGGGTTCCCATAGGCTGCCTGTGATGTAACTACATTTTCGTGGCGGCGTGTACTGTTTTTGGGTGGGGGCGTGCCTTTTTGGTGGCGGCATGGGCAAGACCCACCCATGTGCTACTCTGTAACTACTTTTTCGTGGCGGCGTGTACTGTTTTTGGGTCGGGGCGTGCCTTTTTGGTGGCGGCATGGGCAAGACCCACCCATGTGCTACTCTACTCTGTACTATAGACTTCTACTTTCCTATGCTATGCTACTACGCTCGACTTCGACTTGGCATGTGGAGTGTAGTGTAGAGCGTAATGTCCGATCCTTCCCCCCCCACGATCAAGCGTAATATCTGCTCCGTTCAGTTTCATATCTGATCTGTGGTCCATCTAGACCTTTCTTAATTTAAAAACGAGACAGACATGCGCGCACGCTAGAGCGAGAGGGGTCCATCAAGATGGTTTAAACACATGTGCGGAGAGAGAGAGAGAGAGAGAGAGAGAGAGAGAGAGAGAGAGAGAGAGAGAACCGAACCTAACAAACTATGCGCCTCACCCCTCCAACCCCCCCCATGATCAACTGTAGTATCTGCTTCGATCAGTTTCATGTACTCCTCCCCACACGATCAAGCATAGTATCTGCTCCGTTCGGTTTCATATCCATTGATCCTTTTTATTTTAGAAAAGCAAAAAAGAACGCTCGTGCACGAGAGAGAGAGAGAGAGAGAGAGAGAGAGAGAGAGAGAGAGAGAGAGAGAGAGAGAGAGAGAGAGAGAACCCAACCTAACAAACTATGCGCCTCACCCCTCCAACCCTCCACACGATCCAGTGTAGTATCTGCTTCGATCAGTTTCATATACTCACGCGTTCAAGCATAGTATCTGCTCCGTTCAGTTTCATATCCATCGAAACCTTTCTACTTTAGAAAAGAAAAAAAAGGATGCGCGTGCACGAGCGAGCGAGCGAGCGAGAGAGAGAGAGAGAGAGAGAGAGAGAGAGAGAGAGAGAGAGAGAGAGAGAGAGAAACCAACCTAACTAGCAATGGGCCTCCTGCCCCTTCCCCCCCACACGATCAAGCGAAGTACCTGCTCTGTTCAGTTTCATATCTGATCTGTGGTCAATCGAGAGATTCGAGACCTTTGATATTTTTAAAAAGAAGAAAACAGTACGTAACAGTGGGCCTCCTTCCCCCCTCCTCCCACACGATCAAGTGTAGTATCGACTTCGATCAGCTTCATGACCGATCTTCACCCTCTCATTAAGCGTAGTACCTGCTCCGTTCAGTCTCATATCTGATCCGTGGTCGATCGAGAGATTCGAGACCTTTTTATTTAAGAAAAGAAAAAACAGCACTTGC
>BFEA01000046.1:4402939-4414620 GCA_003427395.1 Chara braunii
GAGGACTTACCTCGCCGCCATAGCTGGGTCTTGAAGCCAGCGACCTGCATGACAGGGGAGTGTCAGTCACCACCGACGGCAGGTGAGACTGGAGGCCGATATTCTTCTTCTTCCTTTCTTCTTCTTCTTCTTCTTCTTTGAGTGAGAGAGAGAGGTTACAGGCAGAGGTTACATTGGGCCATGAGGCCGAGGATCTGATTCAACATTTTGCGGCAGACATTGATTGGACATTTGGCAGGGAGACAATCTTTGGACTTCACTATCGCGATCTTGGTCATCACCCTCGCCTCCGTCTTCGTCTCGCCTCTGCCCCAATCTCCTCATCCGTGGTATCTTCCCATGTGCGTGCTCAAGGAGGGACCTTTCTTCCACGTATGCGCTCTCCCCTCTCTCTCACGTGTGGTGTATGATGGGGTGTTGCGTCAGTATCTGGCAGGTCAGGTCATATCTTTGAGTCTTCCGTTGTGCTGCATTATGGTATTTTCGTATGTATCTGGATGTGCATAGCTTGTTGGTGCTTTGCTGACGCTGCATTGTCCATCCGAGTCCGTTTTATCACTTTGCGGATTCTTGGCTCCATAAAGTCCATATACATCGCTCGATTGAGCATGTATCAGTTGGTATCGGAGCCACGCGAGTGAATCAGGACTATAGACCGGACGTGCAGACAGGGGGATCAATTGATCGGTCGGTTGATTGATGGATTGATCGATTGATTGATCGATCGATTGATTGATCGATTGATTGATTGATTGAATTGATTTGATTGATTGACTGATTGATTGACTGATTGATTGATTGATTGATAGATTGATCAATTGATCGACTGATTGATTGATTGATTGATTGATTGATCGACTGATCGACTGATTGATTGATTAATTAGCTAGGTTAACCTAATTAATTCGCATTTGTTATTTTTTACCTAAATTGTAGCAATTTCCATTTTTTTTTCTTTTTTCGAATTTCGGAATTCCTTCCTTGCACTAAAACGTTTTTCTGGAAATTGCGCATTAATTGGCAACTGAAAAAATCGATTTTCTTTATTTTCTGGAATTTTGGATTTTTCATTGCTTTGACGTTCCGAAATTCATATGTTTTTCAGTAAATCTCTTTTCACAGTTGTGTTTTGGGGATCCTACTTCTCAAAATTGGAAATTGCTGCGCGTACTCGCATCTGGAATATTCCATTTTTTGCAGTTTGGTGAGTTTTGCAGTTTGATCGCTTTTTTTTTTTTTTTTAAATCGTCTGATCTGCAGTCTGAAGTTCGACATATATTTTTTTTTAATTATTTTTGTTACTTCAAACTTTGGGACTTTGGGGATTGGGAGATCTACTGAACTTGCGATTTTGAAATCATTACTATTACTATTATTTTATGATTTAAAAAAATGCAAAGTTTGAACTTGTCTAATTTTGATCAGTGGAAGTACTATTGTTACCGCTCTCCCCTCCCATCCACTCCATCTCCACTGCCCCATTCTCTTCTCCCCTCTTTCCCTCTATCTTCTTCTCTGTTGTGGCATTGGTGAGTTGCTACGTCAGCAGGCCACATCAGTAGTGACATGTCAGCAACACGTCAGAGGACAGCAGTGCCATGACAGCAGCCGATGAAGTCACGTCAGCTGCTGATCAAGATGCGTCAGCAGCAGATAAAGCCACGACAGCCCCTGCCACCGGCTCCACACCATATGCCAGCCGTCACCTGATCACAGACGAGCGACATGGAGCAGAAGCAAGGGAAGACTATGAGGCGTATGAGGCCCGCATGTTGGATCAACCTGCTGAACGGAAGAAGCGGGCAGATGCGGCCACAGCCGCGAGGGAAAAGGAGGAGGAGGAGGCAGCAGAACAGCTTCGCCTTGCTGAGAGACAGCGAGTGGAGGACGCTGAGGCAGCAAAGAAGGCTGCAGACAAGCAACGCCAAATCTGCCGAGATGCGCTCTTTGAACTCGAGGGCGACATCGAGGAAGCAGCCGACGATTGGGGGGTGGCTGCCAGAGGAGAATATGCCACCGACGCTGTGCGCTGCATTGCACCCGCATTCGCACGTGTGATCGATCTGGTCGAGCAAGAGGTCATCCTCTGCGTCGACACGCTAGTCATGCAGCAGGCTCAGCTCATCGCCGACAGGCTGGAACAGCAGTCTGCAGCAGCTGCACCGGCCCGACCCTCGAACCTGGCTGATCGCGTGAACGTATTGGAGGTGGAGACGGGCGTCCTCGAAGACCCTGCAGCAGCAGCACGCAACCAACCGAACAGTTGGATCAGCAGATTCGTGCAGCAGCCGCAAGTCCAGCCTCGTCATCTTTCGAATGCGTACCCAAGCTTGATGGCATCCGGTCTTCTGCGACACATCGAAGATCGATCCAATACCGTGGTGGTGGCGATCACATTGCGCTTGCACATGTCCAACGTGAGCGACACCAAATGGCATGCCTGCTGCTACCACCAGTAGGGATGCGCATGTCAAGCATGGCTTGACAACATGTTGTCCACACACAAGGTCGACATCTCCGAGCTGCACACAAGGTCAGTTGGGCTGATCTCACTGCAGCATGGCACATGCGACTCCAAGTGGAACTGCTCGAGCTTCAGGCAATGGAGAAATTGCACAAGTTCCATCACAACGCCTTGCCAAGCACGGATTGGATCGTCTAGTACCAACGTTTGGCATCCACGCGCGGCTTGCCGATCCATTTCACGTGCGTGAAACACTACTTCATTACGAGGTCGTGTACGGCATTGCAAAATGCCTTAACGCAAGTTGCGGAGACACTCATTGCAAGTGACTCAATATTTAACAAGGCTTCGTAGGTCATTGTGACGAATACCGAAGCCTGCAATGCGGGCCATTCGTTTTCTGCAGGCCAGAGTAGAGATCAGCATCAGCCGAAAGTGGCCGTGGTCGCAGCAACAACGTTGACCAACTCTAACAAGGCTGCTTCGGTAGGCGAGGGACATACGTGCGCAGCTGCCTGGGATGGTGGCTGCCACTAAGGGTCGAGGACGTGGCAAATTGAAGAGAAGCACGTGTTCATCCCTCGGGTTTGGAACAGCAGCTCGAGAACCTTGGCTCCAATTTGGCATATCGATGGTTGTCTACAGATACACATTAGGTACCGATATTGTTTGTGGTGCAACAGCGATGCCCATGAAACAGCAAGCTGTCCCATGAATGCTGAGGGAAATTTCCTTTCGAGAAAGTGAGCACCACTAATAGTGATACGGCTGCATTTTCGACACCTTTGAAACCGGTTGCTTCGCGAGCGACGTCCCTTAGTTCCAAGGCACATGCGGAAGTCGTAAGTCCTCTTATTTATTCTTTCGAGGACTATGATGCTTTGTTTGTTCCATCGCTCGGGTCTTTGGCTCAAGGACAAGGTGTGTGCATGGTTCCATCTTCGTCCAGAAATGGCACCATTTCGTCGTTTTCAAGTGGTTCTTCAAGGGATTCGGCTCGCGAGTTCAACGTAGAGGTATTGGACCCACTGTCGTCCGAGGATTTTGCATGGCTTCCTCTCCCTTTCACGGGTTGCTTAACGGGGCCGTAATGCGCGACACTATGCACCCATCTCCACACGTATTTGTCCTTCTATGCACCACCAACTTCGTTGATGGATGATGAGGTCGCAGTGAGGGACCTCCTTGCATATATCACCAAGGTGGCCCACGAGTCTCACATGAAACAATACGACGACAAACAACGCACTGCTCCTTTATGTCCGCATCCAAGTCGGACAAGCCTCTTGCATCGCTTTATTGGATAGCGGCGCGACTCACATTTTATGAGCCAGTCCTTCATACAAAGGGTCGGCCTTGGCGCACACAAGTTTGAAAGAAGCCATATCCTACGGCACTCAAGGTGGCGGACGGTCGGACGCAACTTCTTGATCGCGACGTCGAAGCTGTACCGGTTTATTTCGCACCACATGTATGCGAACAGGTCACGTTTGGCATCTTAGACACGGACTTCGACATCATTTTGGGGTTGCCTTGGCTCGCAAGTGCGGATTACACGGTCAACTTCCATCGGCGGACACTTACCGTCCGTGACTCTTTTGGCGCCGAAGTGTTGTGCACTATTCCTCTTTCGCACCCTTTGATCCGGTGCCAGGTTCTCACGAAAGTTTTTTTGGTCCATTTGTGCTTACAAGCGGACTGACGAGATAGGCCTTTGTTTTCTTCGGACCGTCGCGATGACCACATCTTCACCTACAGACTTGTCTTCGGACCCCTGTGTGGTGTGGTTGTTTGACGAGTTCGCCGACGTCTTCGAGTCGTGCTGGATCAATCGATCTCTCATGAGATCATCCTTGATGTTGGGGGCGTGCTGCCTAGAGGTTGCATTTATTGCATGAGCGAGGAAGAGCTTGCGATTCTCCACGCACAACTCGATGACTTGTTGGACAAGGGTTGGATCCGCCCTAGTAGCTCATCGTATGGTGCGCCAGTTCTCTTCGTACGGAAGAAGAACGAGGTCCTTCGCTTGTGTATTGACTATCACAAGCTCAACGTGCAAACCGTCAAGAATGAGGGGCCTCTTTCTCATTTTGATGATCTTCTTGAGCATTTGGGCGGGGCAAAGTACTTTTCGAAGTCGGGCTATCATAAGATTTCAATATGCTCACAAGATCGTTACAAATCTGCGTTTAAGATGCGGTACGGGCATTTTGAGTGGGTTGTCATGCCTTTTGGCCATACCAATGCCCCGACGATCTTTCAAGTGGCAATGACAAACGAGTTTCGCGCAATGCTGAACCGGTTTGTAGTTGTCTACTTAGATGACATTCTTATCTATGGCCGGATCTTCGAGGACCACGTGGAGCATCTTCGATGTGTGTTGGAGATGCTCTGCCGCGCCAAGTACAAAGCTAATCGCGAGAAGTGCGAATTCGTGTGTCAAGAGTTGAGAGTATTTGGGCCATTTTGTCACACTGGAGGGCATTAGTCCAAAATCGGACAAGATTCAGGCCGTGCAAGAGTGGCCCGAGCCGAAGAACATTACGGATGTCCGTTCGTTTCGTGCCCTAGCCGGTTACGAGCAATGATGTATCAGAGGCTATTCGAAGATCGCGGCTCATTTGACCAATCTTCAATGAGGGGATCGACAATTCGACTTCAGTGATGATGCGCGAGCTTCTTTTTCTGTCGTCAAAGCCGCTTCGGTATTTGCAAAGGTTTTATGCACCTATGACCTGCTTTTGTTGACTCGCGTTACTATCGATGGTGCCGTCCTCGAGCAACACGATGACGTGGATTGGCACCCGGTGTTTTTAGTAAGGTGCGTGTTGTGCATTCAATTGAGGAGTTATTGTCCTTCGTACACGCGCTTAAATAGTGGAGGCATTTTCTTCTTGGTTGAAGTTAATTCCGATCCGTTGGTCTTTTACAAGACCCAAGACAATCAATAGTACCATTGCTCGTTGGATGGCTTTCATTGACCAGTTTGACTTTTTCCCCGATCATATTTCGAGAAAGTCGAACCGATTTGCGGATGCTCTTTCACAGCGTTCGGACCTTCGTACTGTGATCTATTTGACATTAGTCGAGATTGACGCCGACTTGCGGGACAACTTCATTTGCGGTTACCAACTCGACCCCGAGTTTCACAACAAGTACGCCAATTGCTCCTCTCCAAATCCGGCACCATCGCATCATCAGATCCAAGAGGGCTATTTGCTAGTCCACTCGCGGGGGAAGAGCCTTCTTTGCGTGCTTAAGTGATCCACACTTGCGTAGGCGACTTCTTGGCGAGATTCACGACGTTCCCGCCACTGGACACTTTGGAGGCAATCGTATGAATCGGCCCAGTTCGCGAGCGCTTTTGGCGGCCCGGCCTTCTCGGCGACGTCACACGCTATTGCGAGTCATGCAAGGCCTGCGGACATTGCAAATCCGTCAATCATCGGCCTTTCGGCGAGTTGTGACCATTACCAGTCCCTTTAGGACGATGGGAATCAATTGCCATGGACATCACTGGCCCATTTCCCAAGCATAAGACTGGTATGGATGGGATTCTGACGGTGGTCATTAACTCACCAAGTTTGTCATGTTCTTGCCTTGTCGCTATCACGCCAAGGCACCAGAGTTGCCTGATGTTCTTTATGCCGGTTGGATTCGTACCAAGGGTTACCCCAAGGAGATCGTTTGCGACCGCAACACTTGGTTGGCTCTCATCAAACGATGGGGGTCATCTCTCAAGCCGAGTACGGTGCGCCACTCACAAACCGATGGCCAGACGGAGAGGGCGCATCAAACTGCACAAGTTCTTCACACTCTCATTCGTCTTGACCAAAAGGATTGGGTTGAGCGGCTGCCACACGTCGGGTTGGCTTACAACTTGTCCTTTCATCCGGCTATCAGGATGTCGTCCTTTGAGTTCGAGTGTGGCTCACCGGTCACATCGCTGTTGAGACACCATCATCCCTTGGAGGACGAACAGCGACGACCACCTTGTCTTCATTCGACGGGTGCAAGAACTCCTTGTCAAGGCACGTGACCAGGTGTCGAAGACGCAGCAGCGTATGAGCTGTCAGGCCAATCGCCAGCGTCTTTCTTGTCCACTCTGCGCAGGCGACATTGTTTGGGTCTCTGCCGCGGAATTCAGCCTCGAACAAGATATCTTTCGCAAGGTCCTTTTGAAATGGATGGGGCCTTGGTGCGTTGTAGCACCTGCTGGTGATGCACCCAAAGGACCTTCGTTTGTCATTCAGGTGCCCGCCTTGTTGCCCGTCCAACCCTGTCTTTTATTGTTCAAAGTTGGCTCTTCTTGTTTTGGCATCGAAGACTTCCCGGGTGACGATTGCAAGACCCGCCCTCCATGGACGGTGTCCAGGAGGTTAGCGACATCATTTCGCCGAGGCGCTACGACACCGAGCCAACGGAGTACTTAGTACACATTTCCTATTGTAGCCATAAGGCTGACCATTGGTCGACACGTGCGGAACTTCAGTGCTACAGCCACCGATGTCCTTGCACGTTGCGAACGCAAACAACAAGGCAAGCCGGCACCTTTGGCTCCATGCCGTACTCGTGTCCAGGTTCCACCATCGGATCATCAGCTTCGCCCCGGACCTGGCTTGACTTCATAAGGAGGGGGGGGGTGCTACATGCTGAGCCTGGGCACGGGCCCCATTTTGGGGGCCCGACGGTTGCTGGGGGGCTCCAGGCTGCACGCCATTCAGACATGCGCAATGGAGGCCCATGGCCGTCCTTAGGGCCGCAGGATTTGATTTGAGGCAGCATTTATTTATTTATTTATTTATTTATTTATTTATTTATTTATTTATTTCTTTGCTGTCCTATTTTTGTCTGTTCCAGGCATTGTTTCGGACTTTCAGTGCATCTGAGCAGACAGTCTGTTTTCAAGGCCACATTTGGGGCCTTCTCCCTTCGTGGCCAGGCCCTTTTTGGCCAGGTTTGTTTTTGTTCGGTAGTGGCCACTCCCTGCTGCATCAGCAGGGAGGACCTGGACGTCCGGTAGGGACCCAGGCAGGCCGTTTCAGGCCAAGGACCAGAGGCACACCAGCAAGGCCCAGCGCTGCATAGAGCTGGGCCAGGCCAGGGCAGACACACAGTTCGGGTAGCTCACTTCTTGGGCGACATGCGGCTGGAGCAGGGCCGACACGCTGCTTCGCTAGGTAGAGGTAGAGGCGAGATAGGGGGTAGAGAGGAGGGAGAGAGGCGGAGGCCGACATTCTTCTTCTTCTTCTTCTTCTTCTTCTTCTTCTTCTTTGAGAGAGACAGGGAGAGAGAAAGGTAGGTTACAGGCAGAGGTTACACTGGGCCATGAGGCCCAGGATCTGATTTGACATTTTGTGGCAGACGTTCATTGGACATTCGGCAGGGAGACTATTTTTGGACTTCGCTATCGCGATCTTGGTCTTCTTCCTTACCTCCATTTTCGGCTTGCCTCTCCCCCTCCATCGCCTCATCCGTGGTATCTCCCCATGTGCGTGCTCAAGGAGGGACCTTTCTTCCATGTATGCGGTCTCTCCCCTCTCTCACATGTGTGGTGTATGATGGGGTGTCGTGTCAGTATCTGACAGGTCTGGTCTTCCATTGTGCTACATTATGCTATTTTCGTTTGTATGTGGATGTACATTTGGTGACGCTGCATTGTCCGTTTGAGTCCTTTTCATCACTTTGCGGATCCTTGGCTCCATATACGTCGCTTGGTTGATCATGTATCACTGGCTTAGTTGGTACGCCCATGAACGCAATGAAGTAATTCTGATTTCCTGGGGTCGGTGAGTTCAATGATGGTATCTCGAGCATAGTGGCCTTTTTTGGCGAAAAAAAACACTGCCTAATGAAGGGCTAGCTCAGGGCACGCTCACATTAGGACCTTTTTTACCAAAACCCTTGAAAAAACAGGGGTAGAGGGGTCGTCACACCAATTTCTCAAATCCCCAGACCACTTATTTGGTGCCCCATTTGTCAGCCGGCTGAGGAGCCGCGTGGATAAGGAATTTTGTAGCCTCGGGAGGTTACCACAAATTCGTTTTTGTTTTTCGAATTAACACACCAGAAATAGGAAAAAATCAAACATGAAGATATCAGCAGTCTAAGAATTGAAAAAGGGGTATTGGGCCAATGGGCATCGGCGTTGATCAGTCAGACGCTTGTGGGCTATTTTTTGTTTTCTTGCCTGCGTGCTGGCGTAGTCTTTTGCATGGGTGAGAAGTTTGTTTTGGCGTGCCATGCCCATTCCTTTCCATATCGGGCGACCAACACCCCCTTGCCTGTTTTCACGTCTTCCACTTGTGTTCTGCAAGTGTTCCGCCTGCTTCTGCTCTCTTGTGGCCTTTCTCGCCCTCGGCCTCCGATTGTTCCAAGAGCTTGACGAGAGCTCAATTCCCTTCACTTGTGTGGCCTTCGTGTGTTCAGTACCAGAGTACACAACGCATCCGATGTATGTGGTCAGATAACTTGCTCGGATACTTACTAGACTGCACAATGAATTTGGATGAATGTGGCACCCTGTCCGGATGCATTCAGTGTTCAGCTCAGCGTTTGCAAATGGGAGAGGTTTGGATGGAAAGAATGCTGCGCACGACCCTATCCGGATGCATGCACCGTTAGTACAGTGTTTGACGACGAGAAAGGGAAAACTCGCCTTGAACCTGGATTCAAAACATGACTGTATTCATTGTTTTTTTTTTTGGGTGACATTACTTTTCAGAGTGTGCGGTATAAGAGGCGCATTGCTAGGAAGATTCTCATGCCCGGCTGGTCCTGCCCGGCTGGGCACCAGGGCGTGACGCCCGGGGGGGTATGACGCCAGGGGTACTTGGGCGTGCAAAAAAAAAAAAAACGTTTTTTTTTTTTTGTTTTTTTTTGTTTTGTTTTCTGCGCTCTCCTAGACGACCCCAAATCCGGGCTCATTTCTGTTTTTGCGAATTGGCTGTCAAGGGGGGGTGACAGGGGGTATAAATTGGTTTGAAAGGAGCTAAAGGGGTTTAAAAGGGGGTGCCTTATTGTGGTTCTGTTATTTTCTTTGTTATCTCCAATTCTGTGAAGAATTTTAATGTGACCCTCAGCCAAAAGTCGTTTGTATTGCAATTCTACACAACATTTTTTTTTTTTTCCAGAATTTTTTGATTTTTTAATTTTTTTTTGTTTTGGTGCTGGGGCTGCCCGGAACCCTGCCCGGGTCATGCCCGGCCGGGCACCCGGGCATGTACCCGGGCTTAAGTTTGGTGCCCGGGCGCCTGGAAAAACAGCCTAGGCGCATTGGCCATTTCATGGCCAGCTGCTCCTGCAATCGCCATGTTGCAGCGAGTCTATGGTGGTAGCGTGGCGCATGTGCTGGGCTTTGTTGAAGTGGCTGTGCCTCCCACCTCTTTTTTTTTGATGTACATTTATTTGCGTCTCTTTAACTGACGTAGATTGTATATTGATGTATTTTTGACAGTTCACCTTCCATGTATATCCGCATTCCCGAATAGTCGTAACATATTGGCGTCTACCATGCTGTTTACACGTTTCGTGAAAGATGGGTGACGAGCACGGGAAAAGCAGAAATGCATCCCAGCCGTCCTGTGCTCTTCACCCATCTTCCATGGCTTCTTTGGAAGTTTGGATTACTTGGAATATGTGGATGTGGCAGGAGAAGTTGGGAATCGGGATGTCTCAGGTGCATGTTGCAGGTGATGTTCAATGATATTATACATTTGTTAGGATAAGAAAACAAACATAAAAAGAAATGAACAAAGAAGTGCAAGGAATACGAGCGAGAGCGGTAGACAGAAATCCACATTGCGAAATCACGAAGTAGTCCAGAGAGTCATGTACCAAGCAGAGAGAGCACAATGCACCAAGATACCATCCAAATTAGAGCAGTACAATGAACTCGAATGTCAATGCTGACGCTCTCTGGCAACACCAACATAGTAACCAATGTTGCTCCTACTGATTGGCGCCCAGCGCCCAGCCTACACTACTCACGCTATGTAGCTTACCTACGTTCATGCAACGGGATCATGTCAAAGTTGAAGACCAACGTATGTGACGTCATCACCAATGCAAACTGCCAGCGTACACCAGGTACGTTTCTCTCTCCTCCCCTCATCACACCCTGTCTCATGTCTGCATGCACCTCCTACCCGAAGACCACCATCACCATCACCATCACCGCGCCTGCACCCCAGCAGCCCGGCTGTGGCCGCCGTGTGCCTGCTGCCTCACCAGTGCCCCTCTCACCTCAGCGCCTGTGCGTGCGTCTGGCCCACAGCTTAGCGCAGCGGCTCATTTGCAAATGCAGCAGCGTGGCCACATTGCCAAGTCAGGCCACAATCCCCTTCTGCATGGGCTCGCACTTCCTGTATGAAGGTGTGCCCTGCCGCTGGCTGTTCCGGGCCTGGTGTGTAGGGGCCCAGTAGCTTCAGGTTGGCCCAAAATGTCTGTGCGCAGGCCCAGTTTCAGATACTGGCCTGGGCCTCTTGCAGTTAGGCCCGTCCAGGTAGCCCTCCAGGGTCAAGTGTTTGCTGCAGTTTCATTGGCTCGTGGTAGATGTGCGACGACAATGCTGCATTCTCATTCATCTGCTACGACTGCATGATGTGTCGGCCTCCCACTGCGTATGCCCAGGGCGCAACTGCATTCCCGTAAAGGGCCTTTGCAACCACCTGAGCCCTGGGCTCATCTGTACAGCGTAGCTGTTGCTTCTGGAAGGAGCCCTAGAAGGCTCACGTTGCTCTGTAACCAACTGGCGTGCTGCAACTGTCTCTCACATAAGGAAAATGGCAAAAATAGGCCTCACTTCGATATGCCGGCCCACCTTCACTTAGGGTGGGTATGAGGCTTGGTGGGGGCCTAAGCCCAGATCATCTGCCTTTGCGGGCGGGGCTCAGTCCTCGCAGAAGGATATTTCGGGACATCCAGGCGGCGAATATCTATTTTGACGGGGATGCTATATTGTGGAACGATGAGTCTACAGCAGAAAAGCCATCGCTCACGCTCTCCTTCCCGTGTTTCTGACCGTGCTCCTGCAGAGTCGTGCATATCCGTCTTGCATGGAGCCTGCTAGAAGGAATGAGTATGGTACGGGGGTGAAACGTAGCTGACATGTGTGGTATGAGTCACCATCACGGTCATATTTTTTCTTTTTTTTTCCCCATTTACAGATTCTACATTTTATTATCTTTTCATTCTTTTCATAGCCAGTTGTGTGGAG
>BFEA01000046.1:4414748-4446959 GCA_003427395.1 Chara braunii
GTCGTGAGGAGTCTGGGGGATGGCTATATCTCGTGATGACTACATAAATAATGTGTCATGTGCATGGATGAACAAGCTTGGGGGAGCCTTCGCTGTAGTGGAGGGCTTGGATGCTGCAACCTTGCTGGAGGCTTCGCTGCAGTGGGAGGGCGTGTACGAACTAGCTTGGTGGAGACTTCACTGCAGGGGGCACTCTCTCTCTCTCTCTCTCTCTCTCTCTCTCTCTCGCACGCTCTCTTGCTCTCTGTGGGATGGCTTGTACGAACAAGCTTTGTGGATGCTTCACTGCAGGGGGCAGTCTCTCTCTCTTTCTCTGTTCCGAGAGACCTCATTGCAGTGCGGACCTCTGTGCATCCCTGCAGATTCTTCACACCGCTGAAGCATTTGCTCGTAGCTGTGCGGAAGTTGAAGATATCATTATTGCGGTTATGGACAGCGGTCGCCTATTCGACGGGCCTCCCACCTCTGGGTGACGAGCCCAGACTACTCACGGGTGCATGAGGTGTGACTGTCACACCGGTGTTCTTCACATCATGCTGCACTTGCTAGAAGTCCGTGTCTCTGTGGACAGGCACCACCGAGCTGCAACGCAGTGCACAAAGACCACAAGGGTTGGGCGCCGCGAGCTTGCTGGAGGCTTCGCTGCAGTGGAAGGGCTTGTACGAACTAGCTTGGTGGAGACTTCACTGCGGGGGGCACTCTCTCTCTCTCTCTCTGTGGGAGGGTTTCCGCGAACTAGCTTGCTGGAGGCTTCACTGCAGAGGGCAGTCTCTCTCTCTCTCTCTGTTGCGAGAGGCCGCACGGCAGTGCGGGCCTCCGTGCATCACTTCAGATTCAGCAGTGTGCTGAAGAATTTGCTCGCACATGTGGGGCAGTTGAAGATATCATTATGGTGGGTATGGACAACGGTCGCCTGTTAGACCGGCCTCGCACCTTTGGGTGATGAGCCCAGACTACTCACGGGTCCGTGAGGTGTGAATGTCACACTGCTGTCCTTCACACCATGTTGCGCTTGCTAAAAGTCCACCTGTCTGTGGACAGGCACCACCGAGCTGTGACGGAGGGCACGAACACTGCGAGCAGTGGCTTTTGAAGAGAGATGGCCGGGGGTGGGAAGTGGCGGCCTAAATCAGCGGGGAAAAAAAAGAACCGAAAACATCGACAGGTTTTGCGGTCTTGTCGTGTGACTGCCGACCTTGAAAAGCACCACAACGTCCAGGGCGCCGCAACCTTGTCCTTTCTGATTTGGGGACACAGTGCGACTGGCTCCAGCACTATTTCCCCAAATCGGGCATCCATGTTTTCTCATGCATTATGCGGTTTTGGGTCCGCAGTGTGAGTGTGCCCGCAGTTGGTACAACAATGAAGTGTTTCTTCGGGGCATGTTTAATGTATTTTTTTCCCCCCGACGCACATTGCTGTCCTTCACACCATGCTGCGCTTGCTAAAAGTCCCCCTTCCTGTGGACAGGCACCACCGAGCGGTGACGGAGGGCACGAAGGCCGGCCGGGGGTGGGGAGTGGCGGCCTAAATCAGCGGGGGGAAAAAAAGAACCGAAAACATTGACAGGTTTTGTGGTCTTGCTGTGCGACTGACTACCTTGAAAAGCACCACAACGTCCAGGGCGTCGCGACCTTGTCCTTTTTGATTTGGGGACGCAGTGTGACTGGGTAAACCACTATTTCCCCAAATCGGGCATCCACATTTTCTCATATGTTATTGCGGTTTTGGGTCCGCTGTCGGTCGCATTGGCTCCCGCCTTTTTCGCAAAAGCGAGACCCCTCCCGACCATGTCACGCAGGAAACGAACAAAATAAAAACTTCAGAGGCAACTCGGGGACGACTAGGGGCGTATCCCTATCGAGCTATTGACCCACGTGCGAAAGCTGTTAGATGCAATTGCAGAGGTAGGTCAGCCGAGGGCATTTTGCTCGTTTGTTGTAATATAGATACGCTTGGTTAACGCCAAGGGGACCCGAGCGTCGCCCGTTCCTAGGGCGCTGATGTCCTAGGTACGAAGCGGACGCCGGTCAACTAGGACGGTCTCAATGAAGCGTGAAACCCAAAACCTTCCTAGTCCCTTAGACACACTGTCAAAATAAAATTAAAACATCCGCATATAATTACATCAAAGAAAATCGACCGTAGTCGACAGAAACATATCCAATCTGAAATGGTAACTGAGAGAATCCAAATCTTCATTTGATACATCCAATATCACAAGTTAAAAAAAAAAACAATCCGACCGCCTCAGGTCGAACACCACAAAACAATCAAACAACCGCCAGCAAGAAGTTGGCTATCGATAATAATATAGATGCAGCGGACAAGGTAGTCGGCTGCCTCAGTCTTGACTTGATGAGACACGTTACCAAAGTCTTTCATTCCAGCCTACCGTCGACCTAAGATTCGATGAACATACTTGTCTTCATCCGTTTCCAATCTTATTGGATGACATACTTCTTTGCGGATGATTCTTGATCAGGGGCATTGCTTGAAGTGCTGCATGCCTCTCCCTTTAGGAAGTGGTCTGGGATACTCCTCCTCGTCTGAGCACAAAGCTCAGATCTCAAAAGTTGGGCCGTCTCCATCGAATCGGCAAAGTACCCCCCCCCCCGTAGGACGGTCCACTCAGGGTCGATAACATGGTCGGCTCCTGAAGCAACGAACCCTTGCCCCATTTGCTTCCTAGAGATAGAAGATGTGTCCACTGCAAGTAGCTTTCATGTATTTTTCATTTTTCCTAAGTCCAAGGTAACTTAGGCGAAAAGAATTTAGGTAAGGTAAAAAATGAGAATCATTTAGACAGGTATAGCCAGATAAGGTTGTTCGGGATAGAACAGGTAGACCTCAGGAAAATGCTTGATCGATTTGACTTTTATTTTACAGTACTCATTGGATTAACCATTTTCAAAATGACAAAGTTCTTTTTTACACAAACAAGTAGGAAGTAAGTACAAGAAAGACGATCTTTTTTATCTGTCCCAAGTAGGCATAAATCAAACTCCTTTGTAGGCATCTTTCTACCTACCTGCACAAAACGCAAAAGAAATAAGTGCAAAAGAACCAATACAATTCCATACTCAAGTCAGACCTCTCATTTCACAGGCATGACTCATAACTTTCCTCTACCTTTTCTTTTGAACATCCAAAATGAATAGGGTCAAGCAAAGTGCGGGCTCACACAGGTGTGAAAGGAAGTCTGAGTCATTCAATTGACTGACCTTGAGTGAAGTCTGGTCCGGCTCACTCAAGAAAAGTCGGGTAATATTCCAATCAGAAGAAAAAAATTGCCGTCGAATATGAAAATATGCGGCCGACATGAAAATATGCGGCTCACAACTTACGTTGTGGTCGTTTCACTGAATGACGGGCCGCCGCTGTCTCCAAGTGCCTGATCACGCCAAGGCTGGGTCCACTAAGATGTCTAAATGAGATAACCCTCAAAGAGGGTGCTCCCATGATCCAAACCCACGTCGCCGCAACATCCTGAACAGTCTCAATTCAGTCCCTACCGCACCTCCACCACCAAGGATACTCCCTAACCAATCGCAAGTCCACACCGCCTCCCATCACCATGTCTGTTCACAATAGCCACACCAACATGTCGGTCCCGATCACAACATCCAGTCCCACCTAGCCCCAAAATGATCCCAGATGGTCTCAATGTCGTCTCACACCATCTCCCGCAATACCAGATGGTCCAGAACTCAAAACCGGTTGCACGGCGCGCCACAAAAAAGATAAAGGTGGCCCTCGGTGAAAACCATAGGTGCCGCGAGCCCCAAAAAAAAAAAGGATGTCCTTCTGGCACAAACCGCAAGTGCTGCAACTCCAATAGCCAGTGCCACATGCACTCACTCCGCGATCTCTTCATGTCGCCGGTCCACGCACCACCGCTGCACAGTCCCAACCACACACCTACGCCAGCCCAATCTCTACACCATGCTGAAAGCGCTGCACACCTCAAAAATTTAACAACGAAATTACCGCTTGCCGTTGTTGTTAAAAAGGATACCACGGTCGTCCAGTAGCACCACCACATGCTCACACACCACTGCTACTCTATCTTCCATGCCACATTGGAATCCACCATAGCGGCCACGCACCACAAAAAAAGTAATGGCGGAATTAGTGCTCATTGTGCCGTCAAAACCGGTACCACGCCGCTGTGCAGCATCACTGCCTAATCACACACTGAAACAAAAATGGCTCCACCGTGCTGCAAAATTCCGGCAGCACTGCCGCCGTTGTCGTGCCTCCAAACGGACAGTACCTCCCCTTAGGGAGACCTTGATGCCACCACGCTATTAGTTCGGCAGCACCCACCCCTCAAAGTGCGACTGGCGCCACCGCCGTGAAAAACCGGCAGCGCTTTCGCACCACTGCCAAAAAAATCACAGCTGCCGCAGAAGAAATTCGTCAGCGCTCCCGCAGTACGTCAACAAAAACTGTCGTCGCCGCAAAAACCGCGCAGCATCTCCCAGCACTTCACAAAGTGAAGTGGTGGCTATGGCTGCCTCCACTGCCCACTGCAGACCCCCATTCTCCACTTTCTTTCCACCCTCTACTTCAGCCAGCAGCTTCTCCTCCAACAGCCAGCATTCACTGAAGTGGAATGCCAGCAACATCAACCAGGAATGAATGCTGGCTGGCTGGCTGCTGGCTTCTTTTATAGCCAGCCGAGAGCTGAGGGCAGCAGCTTTGCCCTCAGCCAAAACTCGGATCAGGGTTTGGCCCTTGATCTCAGACAAGATCAAGGGCTGGAAATCTTGATGTTCCCCTAGGGGAACCAAGTTCCAGGTCCTGGTAATGCATCTGGCCGTCACCTCCGGGCAGACGCAGCCAAAAAATGGTTGTACTAAGCCATATCTAGCAGACTGTTGAACTCAACAGTCTGCTGTCTCATAAGGGTCCAGATGCTTCTGCCCTTGCATCTGGTCCGACGTCGAGACCAAATTCGCGATGTCTCTTTTTTTTTTTTTGCTCCCCCCCCCCGTTTCGTCAGTCATTTCACGGGGCAGAGTAGAGTCAGGTTCAATAAACCTTTTGTTTTATGCGCCCGTACCTAGGCGACTAAGGCGCTAGGTTCAAGCGCACCAAAACTCTGCTTGCCTGTTTTCGAACCCAACAGTCGCAGAGAAACGATGTCACGACGAGGGGAGGAAAACCCATTTAAAAAAGAAGAAAAACAAAAAAAAACAACCCAAAAAAAACAATTCGAAAAAAACAACACAAAAAAAACAACTTACCTATGTAGCGTGGCCGTCCGAAATAACGGCGCCACTTCAAGCAGCTGCTGCCCGTTCAAAACGAATGGGCGCAGTTACAATAGTGCATAGCAGAGAAAGGGGGACTTGAAAGGAGCGCGGACTCCGCAGAGGCGTATATTTCCTTGTTCTAGCGGGAGATTCATTCGATTTTGCTCGTCCTATCCATGGGGCAACAGCGTGGGGCCGACGAACTGGTTGTTCTCTCTCTCTCTCTCTCTCTCTCAACACCCGACGGGCGCGACCGTTCGTCGCGAAATGGAAACCACCCAAAGTGTGTGCAGAGAGTCCCTCGTAACTCAAGTACAAGGTCCCAAAACCCACGCCCGGAACGTAGCGACTTTTCGTGGCAAATCCATTCGTTCCTGCTCCCCATAATGAAAGTACCCAGCCCGTTCGTCGAAACGAACAGCCACTTCTAATAAACCTACGAACCAAAAGGAAAGAAGAAAACCGAAAAAAGAAATAGCGAATCTAATAAGAAAATCCAACTAAAGAAAATCCGAAGTAAATCTAAAAGAAGCAAATCTAAGAAAAAAAAGAAAAAGAAAAAAAAGAAAAAGAAAAAAAAGAAAAAAAAAACAGAAAACACTTACCTTACTGCCAAAATGGTTGCCTGTTTTCACGGGCGCAGTCACGTTCACTGGGGACTAAAGTGTCTCAGACACTTCGTTGTGCGCCATGTGGCGCTGCATCTTAGTTTTAGTTTTAAGGTTTTTTTTTTTCTCGTTGGCCTTAGCCAACGGTCACGTCTCAACACATACCCCCCCCCTCTGCCAACGTCCAAATGCAGACCCGAGTTCGAATCCCCTCTTGGGATTGGACCATTTTCTCGATTTATGCGTGGCATCCTTGCGCAGGGGCGATGTTACTCTCGGCGCGTCCTACCTCGGGTGTATGATCTCAGCGAGATGGACCAGGCCATCTACAAGGTGACGGAGCTCCAAAAGGAGCTATGCCCAATAGGGTGCGGCATTTCAGATTCGATCCCGGTATCTGTCGGGTAGCAGTCTGGTGCTGTAACCTACTGGGCTAGCTTCTATCACGAGAGCTATGCTTGCAGCCCTTTTATTTGAAGGGTTGTGGCCCAGTAGGCTTGTCATCTGAGGCCTAGGCAGGCTTAGCCCTGTCTCATCTGCTAAAGCTGGCGCCCGACTACCTAACCGACTGGAACTCACCCCGGCGGCCCGCAAGGCACCTTGTTAGCCGCGAGTCCGGCATCGGGCCCCGGCGTGGAGTTAAATCTCATAGCCCAAAAGAATTGGTAACCCTTCTCTTCCGCGTCGCGTCCTACACCCGGCGCGTCCATTCGTTTTAGCCTACTCAGGCCCTGAATTGCCCGAATTAGCAGGTACAATAGGTCTAGCTTTAGCGTTCCGATGTCCGTACGCCTCTACGACTTCGACAAAAACAAAGCACAGCCGCTTATTGCTGTCACTCTTGGACGACACAGGTGTCTAGACTAAAGTTCGAAAACTTTCAATCTTCCAGTCATAGGTTAGTGTGAATGAACTTTCGGCAAGCGCTAGTCTCATCAAGTTCTTTACTTCAAGGAAAGAGTTGAACAACGTCCAACGTTTAAAATCCCCGACAAATACCCTTGTCAGGGTATTTGCCCCGACAGCGTTGTGTGAGTGTGCGCCCAGTTGGTACATCAATGAAGTGTTTCTTCGCATTTGAGGGGGGGGGCATGTTTAAAAAAAAAAATTCCGCCGCATTGGGCGCATAGGTCGCAGAGCGCACGTTGCTAAACCAGCGCACTGCCCACTGTGCATTGGCGCGCGCACCAGCAGCGCTCACGTCTGCGCCGTGCCATTCGATGCAGCAACTGTGACTGCGAAAATTGGATGCGGTGCTTCCATAGCCCACACCCGAACCAGTCCTATCTGGTGTGTAGGGTGGCCACTTGCCATAGGCATTAACTGCTCCTCAACCCATTGTTTTTTTTTGTTTTTTGGGTGGTGCAACCCTGTGCCATGCTGGAGGAGTCTGTTTCAGCGGTGAATATTTAGAATTCTGCAAAGCACGCCTGAGTATTTCCAGACTTGACTGTTTGCTGCATTTGCCTGGTAATGTGTGTGCCCAGCCGCAACTTTACGGCGCAGCATATGTTTCCTGGAAAAAGCTCACTTTTCCTGGCAACCAACTTACGTGCTCTAACTGCCCGAGTACCCACATATGGAAATGTCGAATTTTGGCCTCTTGTGAATATTCAGGCCCGACTTCACTTAAGGCGGGCACAAGGCTTGTTGAGGACCTCTGCCTAGAACATGTGCATGTTTGAAAAGGGCTCGACGAGGGCTCATTCCTTGCATTCCATCCCCCTTAGCTTCGAAAGTCTGTTGAGATGCTTCACGCAGGTGCCTTCCCCTTCAGTCTTCGCTCGTACGCGGCCACAATATGATGAGCTGTCTTAACAAGTTCCTCTCTTGTGAACCAACGCTTTTCTTTACGATCCGTATGATGCTTGAACCGAACTCTGTACTCTCTTATAGGCTTAGGCGGTCTTCCCCTGCCAACTGGCTTGGGAACAGGCATATCTCTGTGTTCCAGAAGGTCGTCCACGTTCACGTGACCATCCATGGTTGGGCGCAGTATAGATCTTTTTGGTGGGAACTGCTTTGTCTCAATGAAAGGTGCAAGCTTTATGGCGTGAAACACAGGGTAAATGCGTAGGTGACCAGGGATTCAAATCACATACGAGGGACCATCCTCTTCACTACCCACAATGTCCAAGACTTCCAGGGACCAAAATACTAGGGCATTAATTTCCTGGAGATGCTGAACTCCTAACCCAACTCGCTAGCCTTAACCGAGACAGGTACCCCTACCTGAAATGTATACTCTGAGCGATGCTTGTTCTCAGAAGCAATCATTGCTTCTAGAGATTTCTTGATGTGTTCGACAGTCTGCTGCAACAACTTCTCATATTGGACACCAAACTCTATGGTCCCAGGAGTTGCAGTAGTTCGTTTTTCAGGCAGGAGGAAGTCTAGAGCAGATCCAGGCTTCCAACCCAAGTGCAGCTGATTTGGAGTGATGTCGGCGGTGGTGTGTACAATGTTGTTGTACAAACTGGCGATGAAACTTAACTTCTCGTCCCAGTTATCTTGGTTGGGCTTAATGTAATGCCTCAACAGGTGCGGCCTTGTCTTGGGCCTGAAGTTTGCGGATGACACACAATGTTGTTGTACAAACTGGCGATGAAACTTAACTTCTCGTCCCAGTTATCTTGGTTGGGCTTAATGTAATGCCTCAACAGGTGTGGCCTTGTCTTGGGCCTGAAGTTTGCGGATGATGTCCATCATGACAGTCTTCCTTGTAGGCTTCCACCAGCAATCGAGTTAATTTTCAGATAGGCCAATGTCAATAATTAGCGTACCCAGGTAATCTTCTCTATGTGACAACGAATCAACAACCTTGTTATACTCTCCCTTCACATAGTTTAGCTTGAAGTCGTACTGGTCTATGCCCTCAATCCAACGTTTGAGGGCATCAGAGAGAACATGTTGTGTCTTGATCCACTTATGGTCAGTTCTCAGATAAAAGAACCTTCCCAACAAATAGTTTCTCCAGTGAACAAGTGCCTTATAAAGGGCATAGAGTTCCCTTTCGTAGGTGGACTTTGCTAACTTCTTTGAAGGCATCTTTTTGCTCTTGTACTCGATTGGCCTCAACTTATTCCCTTCCTATTGAGCGAGTACTACGCCAATGCCGTATTGGCTTGGGTCAGTGGTAACTATAAATGGCCTTTGAGGTTGGGGAACCATGAGAACCTTGTGGTGCGTGAGAGCATGCTTCAATCACTTGAAAGTAGCTTCACACTTGCCGGTCCATTCCCATGGTGTGTCAATGTGAGTTAGATTAGTCAAACGGATGGCCACCGTGCTATAGTTCTTGACAAAGTTCCGATAGTAGCCGGTCACCCCTAAGAATGATTTGACCTCGGTCACAGACTAACATCGTGGCCAGTCACAAGTGCTAGCCGCCTTGTCATCTTCAGGCCATATCTCATGACCCAAGTACGAGATTGTAGTGCGACCGAATTCACATTTCTCTGAGTTAATCTTGTGATGCCGTAGGAGTGAGAGGACAAGGTGTAAGTGATGAGCATGCTCCTTGACAGATGTACTGAAACTAAGAATGTTGTCGAGGTACACGGCGATAAACTTATTTAAGTCAATGGAATATCCTATTCATGGTGTGCTGGAATGCTCCCGACGTATTGCAGAGGCCAAAGGGCATCACCACAAACTCGTACAGACCGTGCTTGGTCTGAAAGCGGATTTTGTGTTGGTCCTTCGGTCTAATGGCAATTTGATGGTAGCCGGACTTCAAACCTATCTTAGTGATGTACTTGCATCCCTGCACCCTATCCAACAAGTCATCGATGTGCGTTCTTCACAGTGATAGCATTGAGGCCTCTATAATCAATGCACATCCTCAATGTCCCCCCCTTCTTTGGGACAAACAGGATTGGTGAGCCGAAGGGGGAGGTACTAGGCCGTATGCATTCGTTTTTTGTGAGCTCTTTTAGTTGCCGACGAAGCTCGTCCAACTTGGCCGGAGCCATCCTATAGATTATATGTTTCGGTATCTTGCTCGCTGGGATGATCTCTCTGGCATGGATAGCTTCCCGGTCTACAACTCCTGAAGGCTATTCAAATTGATCAAGGTATTTCGCAACGACACTTTTCATCTCTGGGGTGTTTTAACGATCTCCTCTTTCCTTGAGAAAAAGACTAAGTACATACCCTCCTCTTGGTTCTGTTTATAATAGTTATGAAAGGCTGATGCACACATACATCCGTAAGTGTTTATTAGACTGCTAGCTTTGTACTTGGCAAGTTTGATTGTCCTCCCGTTTGGTAGTTCGTGCTTAAGCACTTTTCGGTCCCAGTCAAACTGGGGCTTGGCAACCTTGAGGTGGTACATACAAACAACATGTCAAAAGGCAAGTTGTCGCTGACTAGGAATGAAATCCTATGATTCAGTTCCCCGCCTTCGTAGTAGAAGGTGCAGACTACATCCTTGATGTAGTCTTCAACCACCATGAGCTCTTTGTTGGCCAAAGTTGATGCTACCGGTCTACTAAGGCGCTACACCCTGTGCCCTAGGCACAGTCTCTCAACGCAGTCACGACTTATGTGCGTGGAGCCGATGTCTACGAAGGCACCATACTTGCAGCAACCTACACCAACTTCCACAACGAAGTGCTCCCCTTTAGGACCTCTACTAAGTGCCACCCAAGGTCGTGAGAGTCCCTTGCCGACCACTCACTTTGCAAGTCCTCTAAGGCTTCAGACACATCCAAAGAACAAAGTATCGTTGGGTCAAGATGTGTCTGTGGGGTGGTTAGAGAATCAATAGCTTCGGCCAACTCTTGAAGTGGGTAGGGTATGTCGCCCACTAAATCAGGAATAGAAGCAACTATAACTTCTACTGGGGGGATGTGTTTCCTGAATTGGAACTCGCAGAGGTTCCACTTTGGGAAAACGATCCTCCAAAGCCACCTTAGGGACCCATCTTTTGCGTGACCTTTGCGTTATTGCATTTGAACTGCTGGTGACCATACTCACTGCAATTGACAAAAGCACCTCGCAAATACGGGTTTTGGCACACATCTTGATCCAGATCCGCCCCCACCCAAGCCAGAGTCTTGTTGGGGTTCTGGGTCTGCCCTTAACTCTTTGGTTCATCGCTCTTGCCGCGACCACCTGCCTTAACTTTTACCAAGGAGTCGAGGCTGCTACCCTGAGCTAACTCCTCGCCGTCCAACTCTAAAACGTCCACAAGATCAGATACATCATCGATCATGGTTTGATTCCCATCGGAATCAACCATCATCAATCAACCACCGTTTTTCTTCCACTCTTGTGGACTCCTCTTCTTTCTTCCATCGGTAGAGGGTTGTTGAGCACCTCCTAGCATGGCCTCCTAAGTCTAAGGCCTTCCTACTAGAGGTCTCAAACGTATGATACTCGAGGCGAGCCTCGCTGGCTAGCAAGATCCGGACGTCTGTGGGAAGACATCTCAAGAACATGGTCATTAAGACCTGCGGATCATGGCACTCCAGGGACCACAATGAGACGTTCTACGGTGGAGGTAAGCTCGTGCACGTTCTTGTACGTTCTACGGTGGAGGTAAGCTCGTGCACGTTCTTGTACTTTGTATCAAGTCGGGTCAACGCATCAGTGGCCTGTTGGGCCTGCTGTGGGTTGTGCCAACGCGCTTCTACCAACTCCATAAATTTCTCTAAAGTATAGGTCTTCGCCCAATCACTCATGTTTTTGGTAAATCCCTTTGAAACCACTAATCCATCTAACCATCACGTTGTCGAAACCTCCAAATAGGATGTGGCAGTGATCACCTCTTCCTCTACCAGCGTCCTTTTAAAGTATGGGTCTTTGCCCAATCACTCATGTTTTTGCTAAATCCCTTTGAAACCTCTAATCCATCTAACCATCACGTTGTCGAAATCTCCAAATAGGATGTGGCAGTGATCACCTCTTCCTCTACCAGCGTTCTTTTTGCCCTACCCACACTGGAACTGTTCTCAACCAAGTGTCAAGAGCTTCATCTTTTAATACGGCGGCGGATTGCTCCTCCCGAGCCTTGGTGTATAGGGTGGTGCTCTTACCGCCACGCGTGTCAACCATTGTGAAAGATGCACAACTGGGTGACGGTTTCACTCCTCACCACTTAGACCTCCACCCATTGATTGACCAACTAACTAACTGACTCTCTAAGGACCACAAAATCCTTTTGGGACCCTGTCAACAATGGTCTCTAGCCTGAATATACTGCTAGGCTGTCATTACAGGACTCCAGTGCTGATCAGGAGGCATTTAAGGAGATCCCCCATAACTCCTCACGAATTCTTTAACGTCGCAAACAGGACGATGCGATCAGCAAGTCCTCTCAAGACTTAGACAGCTGGTTGTGCAGCCCACAGCTCGGATTTTGGGCCTACCATGCCACACAAAGCAGCCCGCCGTTCTGTACCGATCCTTGGGAGGGTTTGTCCGCTGGGTCAATCAGTCGTCAGACACGACCTTTAGCCCTACTCAGCCCGTGTGGGTCTGGTCAACACAGCTCAATGACCACATTCACGGAGTTCCTATCACTTGGACAGAAGACACTCAATGCAGAAAGAAGAGAGACAGACTCGGCAAGTACCATGGGGTGAGTGCACATCCATAGGGCGAGGGGATAGGCTGAAGGCTTGGCGAGAGTATACCAACTCCAGCTTGGTCAAATTCGTGGTCAACAGCTCCGGTCAACGCTGGTCAACGCTTGAGCAACTCGCTGGTCAATGCCTTGGTCAATGCCAGTCAACTCCCTGGTCAAAGTCTTGGTCAACGTTGGTCAACTCCTCGGTCAACGCTTGGTCAACGCACAACTCGGCTATGGCTGTCCACTCCTTTTCTCCCTTCAACCTTCACTTCCCTCCCCTCTCCTTCTTTCTTCTTCACCCCGGCTATGGCTTCTCTTTCCTCTTTTTCTCTCCTTTTTCTTCCTCGGCTATGGCTTCTCCTTCCTTATCTCGATCGTCTTTCTTCTTTGTTTACTCCGTTTCTGAGCTCGGCGGCTATGGCTGCCACTTCCTTCCTCGGACCACACAACCAATCTTGTATCGCTCCTCTCTCTCTCTCTCTCTCCCCCATTCTCTCTCTCTCTCTTTCTTCGTCGTTGTCTCTTTGCAGGTACGCGGCACCTTCCTTCAGCGCCGCAGCTATGGCGGACCCTTCTTCTTCGATGGCGCACTTCTGCTATGGCGCCTCCTTCCTGTTGACAACGGCGATGGCACATGGAATAGCGGGAACCAGCTCTGATACCAATGCAATCAGACTCGTTTTCTTCTCACTTCGCATGCGTACAGACATGGCAAATCAACACTGGCGCCAGGTGCTCACACAAAGCTCAGAGATATTAAGGCCACGAACACAGTTCAGATGCAAACTCTCTTCAAACTGGCTATGGCACCTGAGCGCCTACACCTCTCATCACCGGCACTGTGTTCACACAGCTGTTCACATGCATTCCTCGCTAGATCTCCCTGGATATCCCACGCACACACACAACTCACTCACTCACACGCTGTAGACTAAGTCTAGGCTATGGTGGCTATGGCCGTCGTCTACCCTGACTACTAGCAGCGATGGCTGCTCTATCTCCCTCGGAGCCCACTTCAACCTCGGGCATCCGCAGACCACCTCGCACAAGATGCCTGGGCAGCGCTTCCGCATGGCTCACGCAGAAAATGAATGAATGGCTGGATGCTGCCTCTTGATTTATACTTCTGTTGGTCGCTGGTCTGCCCCTTTTCCACCGGCCCATGGTGCACACAGTCCCACATGGTACTTGTTGACTGGATAAAGTGAGACTGGGACTGGGGACCGCCGACTAAGCAAAGTTGGACTGTGGACTTGGCCTTTCGGAACTGTAGCAGCTACGACCCTGACCTTTCAGAGTTGCAACAGCTACGACCTCTACACAGCTATGACCCCTGCTCGACAAACCTACGGTTCAAGACCCGACACCTACACAGACCTATGACAGACAACAGTAACTATTAAAACATAGGTCACGGGTTCAAAACACACAAGGGTCGCGTGAGGTAAGGTCTAGGGATCGAGCCCTGGGATCTGCATCTGTTACTGCAAAGGTGAAAACCGTTTCACTGCTCTGCTTATGGGAGTTGAATCTGTGTCTGCTCTGCTTGTGTTTTGTGCATGCGTCTTCTCTGCTCATGTTTTGTGCATCTCTGTCTGCTCTGCTTGTGGATACTGTGTGTGTGTCATGCCCCTGAACCCAAAACAGCATCCGTAATGATAGCTTGCATTCATCAATGATGAGAGTGCGTTGTATTCAGGGGAAAATGGCAGAATTTATTGTCTCGTTCAGTATTGCACTCTGGGGCAGGAATGTGGATGATGCTTTCCCATGTTGGTACGACGTCTGTGAACCTTGTGCCTTCGTTTGTTGGTATCTTCTGTGGCAGCCAGTGGTGCTTGCATCAGTGAATTCCTCAGCGAATTGCATTCTCTACCATGGATTTGTTTTTTTTTTCTGCTTCTGTGTCTGCTTTGCTTATGGGCATTGAATCTGTGTCTGCTCTGCTTGTGTTCTGTGCATGTGTCTTCTCTGCTCATGTTGTGTGCATCTCTGTCTTCTCTGGTTATGGATTGTGCATCTGCGACTGCTGTGTTGCATCTTTGTCTGGTCTGCTTTTGTTTTGTGCGTCTGTGTAGGCGCACCTTGTAGGTGATCAGTCTGCATTTCTTGGGAGTCCTAATTTTGTATCCAGTGATGCGTATTGGTTTTCTGTGTTCTGATGCGCTTTGCTTTTGAATTTGCAGCATCAGTGAGCCAGGATGATGTGGAACTGAAGCTTCGAGATGCGGAGGAGAATGCATTCGGTTTAAGCTTGCTGCACGCGCTAAATATCGCTACTCGGTCTGCCCACAACAGAAGAATATTTGTGTTCTATGAAGGTTTTGGAAACCTCATGCGATTGATGAAAGGTGATGCTCGTCTTCATAACTGGGTTCTTGGTGGACTACAGTCTTTGGGTGTTCCTCGCATGCTTTTGTGCTGTGGGTTGACCTAGATTGCGCAAAACATACTGCCTCAGGACATCCCACATCTTGGACTACCGTCTTAACCTGATAACAAGGTACATACCTTGTATTCGAATAAATACAAGGTACGCACCTTGTACAACAAATTTTAGGATGCAACTTTCCTAGGCAAGGGGGGTGGGACGGGGGAGAGCATACAGTGAGTATTAGTAATAATATAACAAATAGAACACAACCGATTGTTACCAGAATGGGGCTGCAGCATGCTTCTTTTTTTTTTTTTTAAAGAACACATTGACTGCACTGCGTGCTCACGATCCGGCATGCATTCGAACGTTGTGTGTATTTGAGTGTGTTTGAGTGTGTGTGCGTGTGTGTGTGTGTGTGTGAAAGAGAGAGAGAGCATAGCGCCCATGTGTGGAAGCAGGTGGGTGTGTGGACAGCGCTCGCCAGAGAGAGAGACAGTAAATATTGGTAATAATAGCACGAATAGAACACAATCGGCTGTTACCAGGATGGGGCTGCAGCATGCTTTTTTTTTTTTTTTTAAAGAACACATTGTGTGAGGATTGAGCCCTCAGGAAGGGCCCTTGCCATGATGTACATGTTCTGGGCTAAGGCCCCAGCAAGCCTCGTGCCCGCCCTAAGTGAAGGCGGGCCAGCAAATCAACAAGAGTCCTCTGTGCAAACATTTCACGAAGTGGGGTCCATACAGTTGAAGCACGCCAGTTGGTTGGAGTGCACCGAGTTCCGGATCTCTGCAAATGCAGAAGGACCAGGGTCTTTGTGAGTTGGTTAGGCCCCAACTACAGATTTCTCACCAATTGAGCTGAGTGTGCATTTGATGACCGGTCTTGGCCTCGGTACCACCCACAACGCAATGCAGTGCCACCTCAGCCGAATGCCACATCAGCATGCTCTCATCACCAATCATACATTCCGCCTGTCACCACGGCAATCAATGCCTTCTTAGCCTTCCAGCGCACACCTGTCTACCCAGGTCGTGCGCCTAATATGGCCTGACGTCACAAGAACCAACTGCGAAGAAGCATCGTCAATGCACCAAGTCTGTTTAACGCCAGCGCACCAAGGTAAGTGGCGAATCAAACCAGCTCCGATACCAAAATGCAAGGAACATGAATGTGGACGAAGCACAGAAATCCAGATTGCAAAATCGCACTGAAGTCCAAGTAGTCAAAGCAAGAGCAGATAGCACAATGGAACCGAGTAACCATCCATTTGAGAACGATATAGAAGAATCGTGAGTCAATGTGTGAGCCCAATCGGGCAACACCAACAGCGTAACCCAATGTAGCTCTCTCTCTTGAATGGCGCCTGGCGCCCTACCTACTCTACAGCCTATTACTACAACTACAGCATGAAAGCAACCAGACAACTTGACGACCAGCGAGTGATGATGTCAACACCAATGCCGACTTCCTCTTCCACCAGGTACGTCCCACTCTTCTCCCTCTCTCCCCCTTGTTATCCCACACAGCGCCCTTCACCTCCGAAGAACCACCTTCGCCCTTCACCTCCTCTGCGCCCACAGGCAGCCCGGCTTTGGCCGCCAGCGCCTTGCGCCCAGGCAGCGCTCTACCGCTAGCGCTCGCCTGCCTCTGCTCAGCCTAGCGCAGCGCAGCACACGTGCAACGCAGCAGCGTCCCAGCCTTGCTCGCAATGGCCAAGATCCCTGCCCACTCGCCCTCTCCGCCTATATGCCAGTGTTGCGTGTGGGCGGCCTCCCTTGAGCCTGCGCCTGGGCCCCAGTACCTGTACCCAGGCCCAATGTGGTTGGGGCCCACTCAGTACAGTTGTGCCTCTTTCATCCAGGCCTGCGTCCAGATTCAGGTAGTGGACCGGTTTCCCATTGGCATTTTCAGCCTCTATTTCCAGCATGCGGTACGTTGTTCCCTTACCTCATCTACTCTCTCAATCTCTTCTTACCGCGAGGAAGTGAGTCCAACTTGAGAGTCCTCTCTTTTGGTGAGGTGTCGTGTGCGCGCTACCTTGAGAGACGACAATCTTCTTGGAAGCATCTGGAAGGAGAAAGGGCGATGCCTCTGAAGGGCCCTGGTTGAAGTACTGGGTCACGGTCACCATGCCAACCCAATGGGAGTAGGTCACGCATGCGATGGCTGCTGTCCATTTTGGCACTTTGCTGCGCTGTAGAAGTCCTGCTGGGTGTGCCAGCCTTTTATGAGACGCTTACCAGACCGTCTATAAACATTTCTGGTTGGGGACTCGGTGTTGATACTGGCTGTGATCGTCGTCCTGTCTGCAACGTTAAATAATTCCTGCGGAGATGGGGGTTCTCCTTAAATTCCTCCTGATCAGCCAGATCAACCCGGGTAGGAAGGCTCGTTCCGTACGAGGGTAAATTAGAGTGGACTGGCTGGCTTGCTCGACAATGACTTGGGCACAAGGGTGGACCGACAACACACACGAAGACACCGCTGCTCATTGATGCTATTCGGTATGTCGGATTGAGGGGAGGGTAGGTTCTAATTGGTGCTCAACTGGAAACACAACCATACCCACTATTCATACATCTGCAACATAGTCTTGTTTTATTATTGATTAGTTGGTTGACAGCTGCTAACACCTCACAGACAGATTAGAGTAGGACTGTTGTATACTACCATAGCCAATTCTATCTAATGCTGCTGTAAGAGAACTAATCACAGTAGAACTAAATTATGTTGACAGTCTTTGGTGAATGTCATAGGCTGTCACTTGATCGGTAAAGTAGGGGACCTGCCGGACACAATTGTTTTTAGAAAATTAGGTGTCGGTCAGACACATGCTGTGGTAGGACTCCACTAGGGGGTTGTAGTGCAGACAATGTTTGCCTAACTGATGAGTGGGTCAGACACCGATGAGGGTAGAATTGACAACAGGAGACTAACACGTTCGAGGGCACTTAGGGTCCCCCACGTGTTTCAGGCCTTACAACCGGAAGAAGAAAGACGGCTTCGTGCCGAACGAAGAGCCCGTGCTCTTGCAGCAGCGTTGACAGCAGCAAACGCAGGCAGCAGCAGCTAGAGCAGCAGCAATGACTAATGGTAAAGGCTCTGCTGCGTCCTCGTCTGGGACCCAGTTGGGAATGCCCCTTGGGCCCACGGGTACTTCCGGTTCAATGAGTACTGGTCAGTCTATCAGTCAAATGGCGGGCTCGCAGTTAAGCCGGTTGACCCACGCGGCAGGGAGCTCTTAGAGCTCCAATAGGTCGAAAGGATCCGCGAGCAGTTAGAGAGGGAACTGAAGCAGACAACCGATAGAGAAAGAGAGATCAAAAATGGAACAGCCAGGCTTGATAAGTTAGAGGCAGACAAGGCTGCGTTAGAGGGTTTGGATGAGTCAGCAATGTCTGACCAACTGAAGGTATTGGAAAACAATATGTTGTCGTTGCATGCGCACGTGGACAGCAGATTGGACTTTATGCAGAACTCTCTAGACCAGATCTTGGATCTTTTGCAAAGACCAGGATATAGGCCAGCAGCACAGTCGCCGTTGCCGTTAACCGCGATGTCAGGCCCCTTTCCTGTACAAGCTGGCACACAACCAAGTGGTACGTCTGCAGCAGCCGCACAACCACCGCAACAACCAGTTCCTCAACAGGGACAGTCACAAGGTCAATGGTACCCTAAGACCCCTATGAAACCGCCTCTTGCCTTCTCAGGCGAGAAGAAGGACGAGGAACTCAACACATGGTTGAGAATGGTTCCAGTATGGGTAAAGGCGAAGTGGACTTTGCAGGAGGAGGAGGTGATTATTGCTGCATCTTACCTTGACGGTAAGGCAGCCAAATGGCTGGATGGTTTAGTTGCAAAGGCCGGGGACGGACGACGCATGGCGGACTGGGCTAAGACCATTACATTAGACCAGTTCTTAGAGATGGTAGAAGCTCGTTGGCACAATCCTCAGCGGGCACAAATGGCCACTGATGCGATGCACAGACCAGACCAAAGAAAGTTCAAGTCAGTCAGAGAGCTTACGACTACCGTAGAAAGCCTCATTGTCGTTCCCGACATAAATTACGATGACCAATTCTTGTTGACCACATTTGTGAGATGTCTCCCAGAGAATCTCAGGAATTTGCTGGCCAGTGAGGCTCGCCTTGAGTATCACTCATTTGAGACTTTATCTAGGAAAGCTTTGGACTTAAAGTCCACCCTAGGAAGTGCTCAACCTACCTCAGTAGACGCGAGGAAGAAGAAGAGTTCACAGGAATGGAATAAGAAGGGGGCTAAATTGATGATGGTCGAGTCCGATGGGACTCGAACAGAGATCGAAGAGCTCACCGACCTGTTGGACGTTTCAGAGTACGACGGCGAGGAGATCGCTGAGGGTAGCACCCTCGCCGCAGTAGTTAAGGCTAAGGCTGGTGGTCGATCGAAGGGCCATCAAAAGAGTTAAGGGAAGGCCGCCTCCAATCAGACCAAAGTTGCTGATTGGGTCAAGGCAGGTCTTGATCAAGAAGTGTGGCGGGACCGCCGAGTGCGTGGTGATTGTATTAACTGTGGTGAATACGAACACACCCAGTACAAGTGCCAGAACACAAAGGTCACGCGGAAGATACCTCCTAAGATGGGGGCACCTTCTTCCCAGGCTTCTAACTCGGGAAACACGTGAGGACAGTGGAAGTTTTAGCTGCTTCTACTCATGGTGAAGTGGGCCAGATACCCTCCCCACTTCATGAGATGGCCATAGCTAACGACTCTTTAGTCACCCCGCAGACTTATCGAGACCAAACTATGCTTTGTACGTTGGATGTGTCTGAAGCCTTAGAAGATATGGAAAGTGAGTGGTCAAACAAGGACCCTCGTGAATCTTGGGTGGCACTAAGGAAAGGTCCTTGAGGGGAACATTTCATGGTGGAAGTTGATGTACGAGGCCGCAAATGTGGTGCCTTCATAGACATTGGCTCCACGCGGAATTACATAAGTCGCGACTGTTTGGAAAGGCTGCACCTACAGGACCGGGTACAGCACCTTAGTAGACCCGTAGCATCTTCTTTGGCCAATAAGGAGCGCATGATTGTCACAGACTATATCAAGGATGTAGTCTGCACCTTCTCCTATGGAGGAGGGGAACTTGATCATAAGATTTCGTTCCTGGTTAGCGACGACTTGCCATTCGACATGTTGTTAGGCATGTACTACCTTGAGGTTGCCAAGCCCCATTTTGACTGGGACAAGAAGGTGCTAAAACATAAGTTGCCTGATTGCAGAACAGTCAGATTGACTAAGTTGCCTGATGGAACTTTATGCTCTTCACAAAGCCCTTCTCCATTGGAGGCATTTCCTGTTGGGACGGTTTTTCTACTTGAGAACTGACCATCAGACCCTCAAATGGATCAAGACTCAACCGGCTCTCTCTGATGCACTCAAGCGATGGATTGAGGTCATAGACCAGTATGACTTCAAGCTAGAGTATCTGAAGGGAGAGTACAACAAGGTTGCAGATGCGCTGTCCCGTAGAGGTGACTACCTAGGGGCGCTAGTTTCTGAGTTTTGTGTATCTCAGAAAGTAACTCAATCGTTGGTGGGAGCCTATCAGGAAGACCTTGTCATGATGGACATCATACGCAAACTTCAGGCAAAAGACAAGGCCACAGAAAGTGAGTTTGTGATGGTGGATGGGTTACTCTTTCTTGATAAGTCCGGGTGTAAAAGGTTAGTAGTTCCATCGAGTGAGAGTTTGCGTAGTTTATTTCTAGGGGAATGTCACGACGCAACTGGACACTTTGGCTACAAAAAGATGAGTGCCAATCTTGTACAGCGATTTTGGTGGCCTGGAATGCTAGATGATGCAAAGAAGTCAGTAGAGACCTGTCAGGTCTGTCAGCGGGATAAGCCGCGAACTCAAGCACTGCTTGGGTTGCTGAAGCCCTTACCATCGAGTGAGAGTTTGCGTAGTTTATTTCTAGGGGAATGTCACGACGCAACTGGACACTTCGGCTACAAAAAGATGAGTGCCAATCTGGTACATCGATTTTGGTGTCCTGGAATGCTAGATGATGCAAAGAAGTATGTAGAGACCTGTCAGGTCTGTCAGCGGGATAAGCCGCGAACTCAAGCACGGCTTGGGTTGCTGAAGCCCTTACCTATCCCCGCTGGTCCGGGACACAGTGTTTCCATGGACTTCATGGACACCCTGGTGACCAGTAAGAGTGGCAAGAGGCACATCTTTGTCATCATAGATCGATTCACCAAATATGCTAGACTAATTGCCATGCCAGAGACCGCAAGAACTGACCATGTCATCAATTTGTTTATGGACAACTGGGTGTGTGACTTTGGACTACCAAAGTCAATCGTTAGTGACAGAGATGTCCGATTCACAAGCGAGCTGTGGAAGAAGACTGCTGAGCAGATGGGCAGTCAACTTCAAATGACTTCAGGGAACCATCCCGAAGCCAATGGACAAGCCGAACAGATGAACCAACACTTGCTGAGGCATTACATCAAGCCCAGCCAGGATGACTGGGATGAGAAGTTGCCTCTCATCGCCAGCCTCAGTGTTTTGGTCCATGGGAAGTCTTGGATATAGTTGGGGATGAGATGGATGGTCCTACCCTTGTTATCCGTATCCCTGGTCATCTGCGCACTCACCCTGTCTTTCATGCCTCAAAGCTTGCACCTTTCGCTGAGACAGATCAATTCCCTTCAAGGAGATCGATGCTGCCCCCAACCATGGATTGTCAAGTGGACATCGACGACATTGTGGATCACAGAGATCTGCCTGTTCAAAAGCCGCTGGGTAGAGGAAGACCTCCAAAACCCAAGCGAGATCGCGTCCGTTTCAGGCATCATACGGATCCAAAGGAAGATTGGTGGTTCACCAGAGAGGAACTGATTGACACAGCTCCTCAAGTGCTGGCAGAATATGAGAGAATGTTAAAAGGGAAGGCACCTGCGAAGTAAGCATCTCAGCGGACTTTCGAAGCTAAGGGGGATGGAATGTGAGGATTGAGCCCTCAGGAAGGGGCCTTGCCATGATGTACATGTTCTGGGCTAAGTCCCCAGCAAGCGTCGTGCCCGCCCTAAGTGAAGGCGGGCCAGCAAATCAACAAGAGCCCCATACAGTTGAAGCACGCCAGTTGGTTGGAGTGCACCGAGTTCCGGATCTCTGCAAATGTAGAAGGACCAGGGCCTTTGTGAATTGGTTAGGCCCTGGACACATAAACGTGAGGCCGACATTGCATGCTGGAAATAGAGGCCGAAAATGCCAATGGGAAACCGGTCCGCTACCTGACTCTGGACGGAGGAGGCACAATTGTACTGCGTGGGCCCCAACCACATTGCGCCTGGGTACAGGTACTGGGGCCCAGGCGCAGGCTCAAGGGAGGCCGCCCACACGCAACACTGGCATATAGGCAGAGAGGGCGAGTGGGCAGGGATCTTGGCCATTGCGAGCAAGGCCGGCACGCTGCTGCGTTGCATGTGTGCTGCGCTGCGCTAGGCTGAGCAGAGGCAGGCGAGCGCTAGCGGTAGAGCACTGCCTGGGCGCAGGGCGCTGGCGGCGGGATAACAAGGGAGAGTGAGGGAGAAGAGTAGGACGTACCTGGTGGAAGAGGAAGTCGGCATTGCTGTTGACATCATCACTCGCTGGTCGTCAAGTTGTCTGGTTGCTTTCATGCTGTCGTTGTAGTAATAGGCTGTAGAGTAGATAGGGCACCAGGCGCCATTCAAGAGAGAGAGCTACATTGGGTTATGCTGTTGGTGTTGCCCGATTGGGCTTGGACATTGACTCACGATTCTTCTGTATCGTTCTCAAATGGTTGGTTACTCGGTTCCATTGTGCTATCTGCTCTTGCTTTGACTACTTGGACTTCAGTGTGATTTTGCAATCTGGATTTCTGTGCTTCGCCCACATTCGTGTTCCTTGCAATTGACTACGCTGCATGCTCAAGATACGGCATGCATTCGAACGTTGTGTGTGTTTGAGTGTGTGTGTGTGTGTGTGAAAGAGAGAGAGAGCATAGCGCCCATGTGTAGAAGCAGGTGCGTGTGTGGACAGCGCACGCCAGAGAGAGAGAGAGCATAGCGCCCAAGTGCATGGACGATGAGAGAGAGAGAGAGAGAGAGAGAGAGAGAGAGGAGTTACCTGACAGTTGTGGGGCACACCTCGAATACAAGGTGCGTACCTTATTCAAAAATTTAACAGCAGTTTCTTAGAACCCGTTTTTCGGAGGTAAGTTGAATACAAGGTAATTACCTTGTTTTTGGGTTAAGAAGGTAGTCTTTTGGTGTTGCTTGCTCGTTTTTGTGTTGTGGGTTGAAGTAGATCGGGCAAACATACTTTGGAATGACAGTCTGTCGATCATCCATTTATGTTGCTCTGTTTTCTCAGCTTTCTCAGCTCCAGTGGTCACCATGCTGCAGTAATGAACTTCCCCTGAGTAGAATGGATGGTCATTATCGCTGTTTCTAGACTGTAAGTAGCCCCAAATACAGCTATAACGACTGTGCGCTCAATTTGGGATAAGAGGGCAGGTCTCAGATGATGGTTTGCAGAGTTGCTATCCCGTTTGTGAATGAGTACAGATCACCCAGAGTGGCTGACTGGTTCAAAGTGGGGTTTGTAAAGAGCCCGATATCAGTTCGTTAAGGGAATCTACTGTACAAGTTCGGGTCTATAGATTAGCCCCTTGTGCTGTAAAAAATTGCTCTTGGGTGGAGGTTATGGGAACCTCTGGTTGACACGTGTTCTGTGTTCAAGGAAAGGTCCGGAAGGTCCAGGAGTCCTACTTGGGTCGCTTCTGGGAAAGAGAAGCTATGGGCTACAGTTTAGTCTGTCCAGCAAATGTGCATTGCCCTTGTGGATCAAGGTTTGAAGAAGAGTGGTTTAGATGGCTGAGTATGTGCGTTTGGTCACCCCCTTGTTGTGCAGCTGCTGTGATACAAGTGAAGGCCGTTGCAACAGCAATGACGAGTGACAGGAATCCCAGCTCGCTCATCTTCACACAGTTGACATTTTTGCAGTTGCTCCTTGCACACGTCATTTCCATTGTTGCAAACTTTGTGGAGGCAGAACTCAATCATCAGTCCAGGTATTCAGAAACCAGATCATCTTCCCCAAGGAGCAGACCTGGCTCAGGTAGTTGGGGTATTGGCATCGGAGCCGCCGATACGCTTTCGTACCCTGGAAGTGCTGGTAGTAGCCGACCAAGCAGCCGGCCAGCAAGTCCTCGACATCGACATTATGGTGGTGGGAGTGGGAATGCAAGCCCGGTGAACCCTCACTTCACGTCCATGGAATCTGTACCACTACTGGAGACTAATGGATTGAATTGGTGTGTTGGTAAGCATGTTTCTGTCATTAACAACTCGTCTTTCAACTGGAAGATCGCACTAATATGTGGCAGACATCCATGTGTAAATGAATGCGGTGCTTGGACCTTGGGCAATGCAAATGACTGCCAGCTTTGTTGTGGAGAGCACTACCGGGAATTGTTTGTGATTGGGAGAATGTCATTTCCCGTCCTGGAAATTCTTGTGCCAGAGGCGGTGATTATCTTCTTCGTTGTATTGCAGAAAAAAGCCTGTTTGTCTCCCAGGAAAATGACTAAGAGCCACCTCATAATTAGGCTTTTGTGGACATACCAAACTGATCATACCAGGTTTCAAGGGGTCTTGGTTCTGTGCCACAGAAATGAGTGACGGATTGGAATGCATTAGAGGGCGAGGAATGGAGTTCTTGCGTTAGTGAACAAAGCTGTGTTGGGAATTATATTGCCCGTCTGTATGCTTAGGTTGCATAGGTACGGTCATTAGCCACTAGGCAGCACTGAATGACTGAATCCTATAGACTTGAAGCTTATTGCTACGAAATGTTCCTAAACGCAGAATGGACGAATGAGTACGTATGTTTCTGAGTCTGTGGGTTGACATGGGGGAGTATGTAACTTTGTCGTTGACTCTGAGTTCATGTCTCGTGATGGTTGTTTGGCACATATTTCTCAGAGCTTTTGCGAATCCTCCGTCGATTGCGAGTTGAAGGTCTGTTGAACGACTCCGCTCTTGAACGGCTGACACTACGCACCCTCAGATCAGCAATTGCATGCAGCTACAGAGTACAAAACCATTTCCGAAGTATTGGTGGGCTGGACGTTTTGCTGGATGGCCTTGGATGGCCCTCCTTGCGGGGCTTGTTTCGCGAACGGCTCTCTGCTGGACATCTGCCTGGCGAGTGAGTTTTATTGTCTCGTTTTTACCACTGTTGTCATATGAATGGAGGCTTGCTTGGCCAGTGTTGAATGTTGGTTAGTTACAGAGCGATTGCCTTGTGCAATGCTTGTATTGATCTTCTCGCCTGCCTGCCCAAAGATCAGTACAAGAGAGAAGTGGAAACATTCTGATTGGCTGCCTTATTAGAGTTGTTTGTAACTTTGCAGGCATAATGGGTCATGTAGATTCCAGATGAAGGGCATGGCCAACAATGGTAATACAAGATTAAGGCTGGACAATGGTGATCTCACACAAGGGTGGGTGAATTGCACAAATGTGTGGAGCTAGCACAGGCATAGGAAACATTCTGATTGGCTGCCTTGTTAGAGATGGTTGTAAGCATAATGGGTCATGTAGGATTCAGATGAAGGGCATGACCAACGCTGGTAATACCAGATTAAGGCTGGAAAATGATGATCTCGCACAAGGGTGGGTGAATTGCACAAATGTGTGGAGCTAGCACTTGCATAGGTGAATGCTGAAGCATAAGTCACACAAGGGGGATGTTCTGGGAAATGGTTCCCAACTTGGAGGTGCACAGGTACATTGACCAAGAAATGACTCTATTGGACACTCCCCATCGCGAGACTATGCACTCGTACTTCTTGTTGACAAGAACCCATTGGACACTCGCTGTGGGGGGACTGTCCCTACAATTATAGAAATTGCTAACGTGAGAATTGGGCGCCAACCGACAATCCCTTGGTGCTCCCCAGGGACAGGTCGGGAGGGGCGAAAGGAAGCCCTGAAGTTGCAGAAGAGCCACGGGCCCACAAGCGACCACCAGAGGAGAGAGGGAGCAGGCAGGAGAAGAATACACAGGGGGAGGAAAGGGAGGAAGGGAGGGCATAGCAGTAGTTATCTGGCATCCGACAGTAAAGACAACCGGCAATCCCCTGGTGCCCCCCACGGATGAGTCGGGATGAGGGAAAGGAAGTCCTGAAGCTGCAGAAAGGCCACTGGCCCACAGGTGTCTACCAGAGGAGAGAGGGAACAAGTAGGAGAAGAATATAGTGGGAGAGGAAAGGGAGGAAGGGAGGGGAAACTGTGTATAGCAGTAATCTGGCACCTGACATCAGGCGAAGAGGGTCTCCCCTCTCAGACGACCTGCTCAGTCAATCCTCGGGTGTCCCGAGCAATCAATGCTGGCAGGCGGCATCGCTACTCAGGTTACTCTCTGAATATCGGTGGATGTAAGATGGGACGCTGGACCCGATTTCCAGCAGGTGAGGCTCCCCACCAGTAGATTGGAGCAACTAGGAAACCTGCTAGGGGGGGATGTTGGTATCACCTCTCGTAGCAGTCTTTCCTGTTTTCAAAAAAAAAGAGAAAAAAAACAAAAAAAAAAGAAAAAAAAAAAAACGCGTGGCACATGGCGCGTTCTTTGTATCCCATTTTCTTTTTCGTTGTCTTCTTTCCTTTGTGTGCATATGTGTGTGTGTGTGTGTGTGTGTGTGTGTGTGTGTGTGTGTTTGTGAGAGAGAGAGAGAGAGAGAGAGAGAGAGAGAGAGAGAGAGAGAAGGATGGTGAGGGGAAAGTGCAATCAGACTCAACTTCAGACTCTCTTTCCACATGCATACACGAGAACTGATGGCAAAACCGTCAACTCAGAATCAACAACGAGCTTGCACTTAAACTCTGTTCAATACAACTGTAGAACTTGCGGCTATGGCCGCCGAACACTGTCTCCACCACCAGCCTCACTGTCCCTCATGCACGCATGTACGAGGATCACCCTGAATGTCCACGCAGCTCAGACACACACACTCTCTATACTCTGTCTGCACCAACAACTGGGCAGCTATGGCCGCTGTTGTTTTCCTCCTAGCTATGGCCGCCGGTGTCTTCCTCACTGGCCAGCTATGGCCGCTGTCTTCCTCACTGCCCACTTCTTCTCCGGGCACCTGCAGACCTCCACGCACAAGATACCAAGGTAGCTCTTCCGCATGGCTCACGGGCGGATGAATGAATGGCTGGACGCTGCCTCTTTATTTATACTTCTTCGGAGGTATCCGGGCCTGGCTTAAAACGTGTGGGCCTGGGCCAAAACGTGTGGCTCAGGGAAGCTTCCAGACGTTTGGCCTTCTGGGCCAGAACGCGTGGAACCCACCGCGTGGTCCAGAACCTTCCCCACGTGCAGCCCCAACCCCAGGTATTTGCTGACTGGACAGGCCTACAGGGACCTACGACCTTCTAGAGCCTACAGACTTACAAACAGACCCTAGGCCTCAGTAGACTCAGATAGAGACTTCTAGAACAGACCTCACCCTAACGGTAACAGAACTAACTCCTAATCTACAGACCTAGGGATCGAGTCCTCCTATCCAACCTACAGACTAGCCTAGTGGATAGGACAGGTCACGGGATCGAGTCTCACACAGATCACTGGGTCTATGTACAGGGTACAGGGTAGGTCTAGGGATCGAATCTCACTTAGCACACAGAGTCAATGTACAAGGCTCGGGCACAGGTCTAGGGATCAAATCTCTGTGTCTGCAAATGTGGGGTCAACTGGCTGAAACCGTTTCACACCCGCCGTCCTAAATTTGAGGTCCTCTGAGAACACTCTTAACTCAAGATAGGACCTTTACCCTTTCTTTCTCTCTCAAAAGCGTGTACTATGTCGGGAGCGGTCTTGTAAACCAGCGGCCGTCCTCGGGTTCCTGGTATGCAAACCTAACCTTACGCTGTTTTGGGGGATGACCTCGACCTCTTGTCCTGAACACGTCCTCTTCCACTCTATATCATATGCACCATCCATGTCTGGCGGAATCATCGATCTCCTGGAGGAAATCTGTTGGACGTGGTGCAAGGCAACAACTAGGACGCATGGAAGACTGGGTACGTGTGTAGGTGTGGTGGAATCTCTATTGTATATGACGGGCCGTCCTCTCCTTGTACGCAGGTAAGAGCTTCTGTGAGATGTTTTCCTCTGGTGTGAACTCCTTTGACTTGACCCAGACTAAGTCGCCTACCTGAAACTGTGAGGGTCGGCGGTGCTTGTTAGCTTGCTCTATCATCCGGTGTTGGGCTTTCCTAAGGTTGTCGATGACCTTAGTGACTTCTTGCTCGTGCTGTAACGCAAACTCTCGAGTGCCGGGTGGTAGTCTTTGGATCTGGTCCCGGTTTAGTCCTTCAAACGGTCGGCTTGGTCTCATGGACATTGTTATTATAGGCACTTGCTACTTTGGGAAGCATGTCATCCCAGCTTACCTGATCTGGTCTAATGTACATTCTGAGTAGCTGCTGCAAGATCTTATTCATCTGCTCTGTCTGGCCGTTAGTCTCTGGGTGTCGTCCTGACGACATCAACAACTTAGACCCATAGACTTTCATAAGATCCTGCCAATTCTGGCTAGTAAACGGCGTATCCCTGTCACTTACTATGGACAGCGACATGCCATGGTCCCTTACCCAGAAATCAAAGAACTTTCCTATTACTAAATCTGTCCGCACTTCTGCCAGTAGCGGAACAAATACTGCATACTTACTAAATCTATCTACTATGACCATGACTTGAGTCTTGCAGTGCCTACTTCTGACCCCAATATCCATGAAATCGATGGAAACTGACTCTCCGGGTCCTGATGGAATAGGCAGAGGTTTGAGAAGACCTAATTGTGCTCTAGTTGTTGTCTTATGGCGCTCGCAAACTTTGCAGCTGCGCACATACTCGATGCCTGGCCATGTGTATGACATTATCAGATTAGCTAGAGTCTTTTGCCATCCGAAGTTCCCCTATGTACCGTGGCATTCCCCTAAGATCAGACTATGGATCTCTTCACTGTTGGGGACACAAAGTCTGTCAGCAACATTGGTCTTTTCAAATAGTTACCCGTGCGCGGTTCTCGTTAGTGCGACTCACTATTTGGGGATTCCTTCACTCTGTTCAGGAATGTGCATAGGCGTCTCTTACTTTCTGCCGCAGATCGGCCCCTATGTCTAGATAGTACACTATCGCGCCGAAGTAATCAACTCTTCTACTCAGAGCATCGGCTACCACGTTATACTTTCTTTTTACTGGCTTTAAAAGTCAAATTGGTCCATCTCAGCAGCCCATCTAGTCAACTTGGGCGTCATCTTGGCCTGTGTCTTTAGCCATCTAAGAGTCTCATGATCGGAATATACCTTGAGGTGCCTCCCAAGCAGGTAGTTTTTCGAGTGGTCCAATGCCTGCATGAGAGCGTAGAGTTCCCTCTCACCAGTGGTCCAATGCCTGCCTCAGAGCGTAGAGTTCCCTCTCGTATGTCTATGCTGCTACCTTTTTTGAGGGCAGCCTGGCTGACATGAACTCTACGGGTGTACAACTGTTGCCGTCATCTTGTTGCAAGACGACACCTATGCCATACCGACTAGCGTTTGTAGTGACAACCAATGGCAGTGACGGGTCAGCAACTTTGAGGACAGGGTACTCTATTAAGGCCTTCAATTTTTTGAAGGCTGGCGTGCAATTCTGGTCCCACTTACAAATTGTCTCTTTCTTCGGTAACCTACGAAGGGGAGCAGCGTTTGTGGAGAAGTTCCTTATGAACTTCCTATAGTAGTTAGCCAATCTTAGGAACGAACGTATCTTTGTCAGTGTCTTAGGAGTTGGCCAGTTTCTAATTGATGCAATCTTACTGTCCTCGGGCTGAATACCGTCTCCGTCTAGTACATGGCCTAGGTAAAGGACCTCTGTCTTGGCCCACTCGCACTTCTTCGGATTAATCTTAACGTTAGACTCTCTCAACTTTCCTAGAATCTGCCTCAGATGACCCTCATGCTCTTCGAGGGTCTTGCTGAACATGAAGATGTCGTCTAAATACACGACGGCGAACCTATCTAACCATGGCCTAAACAAGTCGTTCATGCGGCGCTGAAATGTAGCCGGTGCATTAGTTAGTCTGAACGACATCACTATGAGCAGCGCTGAAATGTAGCTGGTGCATTAGTTAGTCCAAACAATATCACTATGAACTCGTAATGCCCTTACTTTGTCCTGAACATCGTCTTATACTGATCGTCAGGATGCACCTCTATGTGATGGTACCTCGATTTCAGATCTATCTTTGAGAAGTACTTGCATCCCTGTACTCAATCTAACAAGTCATCTATACGTGGCAATGGCTTTGCATTCTTGATTGTGATGGCGTTCAGTCCCCTGTAGTCTATACACGTGCGTAGCTCTCCCTCCTTTGGGACAAACAGAACAGGTGCGCCATAGGGTGACGAACTAGGTCTTATCCATCCTTTCTCTAGGAGCTCGTCTAACTGCCTGCGAAGCTCCTCTAGCTCCTTGGGAGACATCCTGTAGACTGCCCCCAAAGGCGTTCTACTGCCAGGTTCTATCTCTATGCAGTGCTGGATCGGTCTGGGCACTAATCCTGAGGGTGCTTCAGACAAGTCCTTGTACTCTTCCAGCAAACTGGCGATAGTAGGATGGACCGTCTCTTCCTCTTTGGGCTTATCAGACATTGGCCTTACGTAGGCTACGAACACCTGCTCTTCGAGCTGCTCCTTTCGCACAAGTCTGGCGAATGCAGAAGTGCTGAGGCAGCAATGGGTGAGGGGATTATCGACCCCAGACTCATGGTACAGGTTTGCTTGACTTCGCCTGATGCACCAGGGAGCCTAAATTCGTGCTCTCTAAGGTGTAGTGTGGCTCCTGCTGCCTCTCCCCAATCTGTGCCTAAGACAATGTGAAACGGGAGATTCTCTTCTACGAGGAGGGTCAAGGAATGCAATACCTTCTCTACCTTCCCATCTTTCTATAGGCCAAAGTAGGCATTGACCCCCCAACATACTCGTCTATGTGCGCATCCTATTGTTGTCTGCAAGGATGCTGACTACAGGTTCTGCTAATTGCTGGAGTTCCGGATCGAGTGGGTCCAGTCGCACAATTTTCGAGTACTAAGTTTGGCGACTTTTCGCTTCCCAAATAATGCACAGAAAAATCTAAACATTTGGGATCCGGAAGATTAGGTCGAGATCTTTCCAGTCTAATTTGTAAGTAGCTCTCTGAAATTTTCTCAAACTACGGTTTATTTTCAAGTGGTGTTCTCAAATCGGCTCCGATCTAAGAAGTGAATTGTCAAGTAATGGATTACTAATTATCCGAGTACTGGACTCCTAGTCGACTGGTCTAGTAAGGTGTGAGTTGCTAAATCTGTAGAGCACAATCAGCTTCAATCTCAAATAGTGACTAAAGTAATCAGTCTTATTTTGTTGTTCTCTAGGCTACCAGCCGGACCGCCCTGGTCCCGGGTGGCAAGTCCGTGCAAGGACTAGGGAAGGTCCCAGCCCAAAAAAAAAAAAAAAAACGAAAAAAAAATTACGTTATGCAGAAAAATAAACTGAATAACTCAGGGTCACATCGAAATTGTTTACCAAATTTAAAATAAAATAAAAAAATGTAAAAATATTTTGTTTTATTTTTTTATTTTTAATTTTTTTTTGGCCCGGCTGGGCAAGTGACCTCTGGCCACTTTGGTAGCCTAGGTTGTGCTTGGAAATTGAGCCTTAGTTCGTGATGTTGTGGGATTGGGGTCATAGGTGTTGAATGGATCATGTCCTTTAGGGTTGGAGTCCGTCCCTGCAAGGGTTACACAAGGTGGGTGGTGCGATCTATGAGAGGGTAGGGGCAGTATTGAGGGTTTGTCCTTTTCTGGGCCATGCTGATTTTGGCTCGGATCAGCTATGGCGGTTGGGAAGAGAGGACAAGGGGTGCTGATGTCACCAGGGTGAGAGTTGAGAGGGCTGTTCGGCTTGTTGGAGGGGGTGGGGCAGGAAAGAAAAGGGATCTTCGGCTCCGCGGGGCCATACTTCAGGGGGTACTGTATGTGACTGAGGGAGCAGGAGTGGTATGCTGGGGGCTGTTCTGAACTGGGGCTGGGAGGTGAGGGGCCGCCTTCCCGTGGAAGCAGTCAACAGACAGCGGGTTGTCTTTTGGGGGGGAGTAATCCCTTTGGTTCTTGTGACCCCTTTACATGTAACTGAGCTTCAATAGGCGCTGGTGTTACGGACTTCGCCAGGGCTCGATCCCTGGTCTATCTTTTGCTGTTTCGGCTGCATCCCGTTTTCGGCCTGGCACCCTTTTTCCAAACCCCTCCTTTGGTACCGTAGGATTTTGGACAACTGGCGCCA
>BFEA01000046.1:4456235-4485279 GCA_003427395.1 Chara braunii
TTGCTGTTTCGGCTGCATCCCGTTTTCGGCCTGGCACCCTTTTTCCAAACCCCTCCTTTGGTACCGTAGGATTTTGGACAACTGGCGCCATGCTCAATTCGGGTGCCACTTTCAAATACTGCATTTTTCAGTTCTGCCCTCGGGGCCTTTGCAGAAATGCCCCTGGTACCGTACGTGTCACCGGTACTTATGCCAGCTCCCCGTACGGTAAGGGGAGGAGTCCCGACCAGTTCTCTGCTGCTGTACTCGTACTCAGTGTGACTTGCCGTTTCGGCATTCGGAATCCAAGACTTCGACTTTGTGCCTTGCCACTGTGTCTGCGTCCGACCCTCAGTCCGAGTCCGTCGTGTCGAGTGAGTGAGTGTGTGTGTGCTCTCACTCTCTCCCTCTCTCTCCCTCTCTCTCATCTCCCTCGGCTCACCCTCAGCCTCACTCCCGTTACAGCTGGAGTTTCCATGCGTTTTCCCCTCTTGCTGTGTGAATAGTGGGCGCTGAAATGTTCATGTGATTTTTTGGAATTTTGTTTTTTCCTGTTTGTCCTAATTGAAAAATTATTCCAAGGTTTCGTGCTGAAGGCAGGGGGTTGTGGTGGCTGTGACGGGGGGGAGATGACGCGCTCTGTGATGAAGGGGCTAGCCTGATGGGTTGAAATAGGGTACAGCAGTGGTGGAGATGGCGGCTTCATCGTGGTAAGACTTCCCGGAGTAGGTCTGAGAGGGATTTTTTGGGGGATATCTGCAACCAGAAAATGAATGTTACATGCTGCGCCTGCAACAGGCTGCACGGGCCATTTTCAGGCCCGTGTCGTTTTCAGCCCGAAATCCTGAAAACAAGGGCCTACAGGCCCTGTGTCGTTTCAGCCTGAAAGCCTGAAAACAAGGGCCTACAGGCCCTGTGTCGTTTCAGCCTAAAACAGGGCCTTTCTGGCCCTGAGTCTTTTCAGCCTGCAACGGAGGGCCATTTTCAGGCCCTCATAAGATCGACCTGCCCTGAAACTCAGGCACCAGACCAGGGTTTTAGCTCAAGCCATTTTTGGCCTATTTCAAGACAACCTTTGTTTGAGCTTCAACCCCAGGGTCTGGCACGATTTGGCATTGGCAAGAGCAGCCTCCTGGACGGGCCAGCACTATATAAGACTGGCCCGTCCTGCAGGCTGCAGGTAGTTCATAGGGACTTCCCAGGCACTTCACGTGCAGTTCAGGAGGCAGGAGGTAGTCTTCAGGATTCGGCGGCAGCACTCTGGAGAAGCGCTGCAGTAGTAGTAGCAGCATTAGCAGTAGTCTTCAGCGCTGGGCGCTAGTAGGAGCTAGAATAGTACTGGAGAGAGAGAGAGATTGGGCGGAGGCCAGGGAGACTTACCTGCAGCACCATAGCTCCAGCTTCGTCTTCGAGTTATCTGCAGAACAGCGCCATCTTCACAGGTTAGTACCTGGCATGTGACAGAGAGAGAGAGAGAGTTCTTCTTCTTCCTCTTCTCAGTCCATCCCCCTCTCACCCTCTCGCTACCTGACTTCACTGCATCAGCAGACTACGAGAGAGCGGGCTTGGTGACATTTGGATCCAGACTCAACATTGGGCTTCAGACATTTGACGAGGGATTATTTGGGACTTGTACCGAAGATTTGGTGTTAACGACATTCCCATCTCCCCCCCTCTTCTTCGTCTGATCCCCTCTTCTTCGTCTGTGTATGGTCTGGACCTGGCGCATTCTTCCTGTGTGTAGCGCCACGCCCCTTCACATCTTGTGATGAGGGTGATGTATGGTTGGTCTGCATTGCGACATTGATTGGGCTAGTCATTGGTATTCTAGCATTCTGCGGCGCTGTCTTGTACCACGTAAGGGAGGTCAATCGTGGTCAGGTCAGGACTTATATCTAAGTCTTCCACTGCGCTACAAAGCACCATTTCTGTATGTGTCAGGATGTACACTGCTTGTTGAGATTCCACCAGCACTGCATTGTCCATTCAGTCCTTTCCATCACATTTCGGCTCCCTGGCTTTACATACATTACCCAACTGGGCATGTATCAGTTGGTATCGGAACACCGCACGTGAATCGGGACAACATGGATTCACTTCAATACTCATTTATCCTTTTTTTTATTCTTATTCATTTGAAATTCTTATAAATTTGCAAATACTTAATTATCTTTTTTGACATTTCTTTTCCAAAATATTTTCTTTTTCTAGACTTTCAAAAATATGTAGACTTAGTTATTCTTTCTCGGTATTTCTTCCTCGAAATTCGAAAATAGTTTTAATTAATCCTTTCTTGGAATTCTTGTAATTCGAAAATATTTCTGAATTACTTAAAAAAAAAATTGACACCTCTTTTCGGTAAACATTTCTAATTAATTTCCGGGATTTTTGTAATTGGGAAATACTTTAGAATTAATCAACCTCTTTTCCTTTTTGTAATTTGAATTATTTTTTTTTCGACATTTCTTTGAAATTCGAACCTACTTTTAAATTTTAATTCATTCTTTTTCAATAATTTTGAAATACGTTGGAATTAATTAAATTCTTTTTCCATATTTTGTTTTTGAAATTAAAAAATAATTTTAATTAATTCTTTTTTTTGTAGATTTTAAACTCTATAAAATTCCCTTATTTAATTTTGTTCTTGAAAATTCAAAAACGCCTTATGTTCTTTTCAAAATTCTTTCTTGGAATTCAATAATATTTTACTTAAAATCCTGTTTTTTTTTTTTCACATTTTCTTGCAAAATTTACCCAAAATTAATTTCGAATAAATTTAAACACAAATCGGAATTTATTTGCCTTCGAAACTACGGACTTCTTCTCTTCCCTTTCTCTATATTTTCAGCGAAAAATTTTGGAAAATTTCGTTTTGCAAGTTCCTCCCTTGGATTTGTTTTCAATTTCTCTCCAAGGCGTATTCTTGAATTAACCTCGAGTAACATTAATTAATTTGAATCGGAATTAATTTATTTTAATTTTTGTTTTGCAAAATTGAATTTTTGTGAATTTACTACTTTTAAATTTTAATTCATTTTTTTTCAACCACCAGTACCTCCGAGCCTGTTTTTGCCGACCCTGATTTTCACTGCGCTCCGAGTTTTGCCGAGCCTGGGTCGCACTCCATTTCTTTATGGTACTCTCACGGGAAGTGTTAGTGTGAGTGTGCCCTCACATGACAAGAAAACGAAACGAAGCTCTGGGCGTGATTGCAGTATATGCATATTGATAAATAGAATATAGAGAGAGTTGTATATCAAGATAGTTATATGTTTTTCTGTCTATACATTCTCGGAAGTGTTAGTGTGAGTGTGCCCTCAGTGAGGGCATCTCAGCCCCGTGCCAGGTTGTCAGATTCCAGAAACTCAAAAAAAAAAAAAAAGACAGGAACAGGGATTCGGCCGTGAAAATGGCTAGATACATTCCCATAAGTGCCAGTGTGATCAGGGTTACAATCCTGTGAGGGAACACAGCTCGAGAAGATCATGGATTCAGATTGTCAGATTCCAGAAAAAGAAAACAAGAAAAAAAAAACGGAAACACGGATTCGGCCTGGAAAACGGCTGGGTTACAATCATCTGAGGAAACACAGCTAGAGCAGATCACGGATTCCGCCCTGCCTCGTTGGCAGGGGACACATAACAAACAAAAGAGAAATAAAAAAAAGAAAACAATAAGTTTCAGAATGTGACCGTCTTTGTTGTAAGATGCATTCAAGACTGTGAGCTCGGCCTCCTAGACTACCCTGCCCGACATCATTGCAGTACGAAGGCCTTTTTTTTTCCCTTTTCCTTTCGTGCACAGGCAAAATAAATTCGGGTACTGGCCAGGACAACGTAATTTTCCAACACTGGCGGAGGTACTGGTGGAGGTACTGGTGGTCTCAATAATTTTGGGACATTGCCGACCTTGTGTCCGACCCCCGAAAACTTCGGGTACTGGCCAGGACAACGTAATTTCCCAACACTGGCGGAGGTACTGGTGGTTTCAATAAGTTTGGGACATTGCCGACCTTGTGTTCGACCTCCGAAAACTTCGGGTACTGGCCAGGACAATGTAATTTCCCAACACTGGTGGAGGTACTGGTGGTTTCAAAAATTTTTGAAATACGTTGGAATTTATTAAATTCTTTTTTCATACTTCGTTTTTGAAATTCAAAAATAATTTTAATTAATTCTTTTTCTTGTAGATTTTAAACTCTATAAAATTCCCTTATTTATTTTTTTCTTGAAAATTCAGAAACGCCTTATGTTCTTTTTGAAATTCTTTCTTGAAATTTGGGAATATTTTACTTAAATCTTTTTTTTTTTTAATTTTCACATTTTCTTGCAAAATCATACCCCAAAATTAATTTCGAATAAATTTTAACCCAAATCAGAATTTTTTTGCCTTCGAAACTACGTACTTCTTTTCTTCCCTTTTTCTATATTTTCAGCGAAAAATTTTGGAAAATTTCGTTTTGCAAGTTCCTCCCTTGGATTCGTTTTCAATTTGTCTCCAAGGCGTATTCTTGAATTAACCTCGAGTAACATTAATTAATTTGAATAGGAATTAATTTATGTTAATTCTTGTTTTGCAAAATTTACTTCTTGTGAATTTATCTTCTTTTAATGTTGTTGTAAATAGGACCCCCTCCCGGGCACGCACAACCAGGAACTCTCAACGCAAAGCTGCCGACCCCGTCGCTGTTGCTGCCGCCTCCACCTCATCTGCTGCCACCTCATCCTCCCCCACCATAGCCCAATCATCCAGCATCGATATGTTTGGCATCCGCACCGACTCCGTCGACAGCATCGCCCGCAGTCTCGCAGGCGACCAACCAGCCACAACCCCCGCCGCACCCGACTGTTGCTTCCGCCTTCCCTCATTTGCTGCTACCACCTCATCCTCCCCCACCATGGGCTGGGACCTTCCCTGCTCCCTGGTTGTGACACGCACAACCAGGAACTCTCAACGCGCAGCCGCCGACCCCATCGTTGTTGCTGCCGCCTCCATCTCATCTGCTGCTACCACCTCGTCCTCCCCCACCATGGCCCGAGCATACAACATTGATATGTTTGGCATCTGCACCGACTTCGTCGACAGCATCTCCCGCAATCTTGCAGGCGATCAATCAGCCGCAACCCCCGCCGCACTTGACTTTGCAGCCCTACTCCAGATTATGCAATCCCTCCAGTCATCCATCTCCCTTGTAAACACCTCCATCACTAACATAAAGACCTCCATCTCTACCATCTCCAACCGTGTCAATGCAATCGAAGGAAACACCCCCGCATCATGGTCGTTACAACCTCCCCCCAAACTAAATCCGCCCCACTTCCCTCCCCGTCCACATCCACCGTCCTCTTTGCCAGCACGCCATCCACCCGCATCTACCACTACCCCCACCATAGTCACACAGCTGACAAACCCCGCTGTCACAAAGTCGTCAACCACCCGCCCCCTTAGTTAAAACCCATCTTGACTTCGTCCGTTATCACCTCCACCCTCCCCATCTATACTCAGATTGTTCCATAAGCTGTGTATCCCGCCCTTCCACTACTCCCCCCCAATGCTTTCGTCCCCACCAACCCCGCCAACGATTTCACCCTAGTCGACTCTTCAGCTCCCACCCTTGATTTCATTGCCCTTGCCGTCACTACCGACAGAGTAGGAAAAATCACTCCATCCTTTCGCGCCAATGAGATTCCCACTTTCTCAGGCCAACCCTAGGAAAATGTCTTCCTTTTCTCGCCAAACTTCAACAAACCTTCTCCCTCCACAACATCCCTGTCGTCCACTGGCTCCCCATGGCCTGCAACAGACTCCAAGACAGTGCCGCTTGCTAGTGGTACACCGAAATGACCAACCGCCATCACGCCAATCACTGACCTCACACCTTCCTTGAGTGCCTCGTCACCTCCACCTTCCGTCCACAGAAAACGGTCGACGACTACATCGACCAATTCTGCCTACTCCAACAAAACGGCCGCACCGACTATTTCGTACAATACGTTCGCTCGCTTCGCCAACATATCCCCATCGATATCGTCAACGACATCGCATTCATCTCCCGCGTTAAGCGCGTATGCTGAAAAGACCTAGCTACCGTCCTCTTCCGCGAGTCACCCATGACCCTCTCCGACCTCCTCACTCGTGCCCTCCAAATCGACCGTGTCCTCTCCCCCTACAAGACCGCGCTTACATCGGCCCCTCCTCGCCCTCACTTCTTCCACAACATCGCCTCCGAGGACATCTCCTCCACTACGTCCTCGGACGAGTGTTCTCCACCCCCGACCCCGACACCCTCTCCGATCCACTAGACACCACGTCACTCTCTCCCAATGACCTCTTTGCTATCCACCTCATGTGGATGGAAAAGAGAGAACGCTCTAGCCACCCTCCTGCGACCACCCTCCCGGGCCGCCTCAAGAAACTTACACCCGAGGAACGAGCCTACCTTCAGGCAAAAGTTGGATGCTTTCGGTGTCGACAGATAGGCCACCAAGAAACCAACTGCCCACTTGCTAGACAATTCACATGACATCTCGTGACCGCCCAACCCGCTACTTTCGCATCCGCCACTCCCGGCCCCTCCTCCACTTGAACACTGTCCCCATGGTCACCACACACCCGTCCCGGCATCGACGACTAGTCTGTCGACCATCCCATCAGTGACGATCTCCACCCCACCAGTGACGATCTCCAACCCACCGATGACCCATTTGGCATCGACAATACGTCTACCTCCCCCATCTTCGGTGCCACACATCCCACCGGACGACCCCCAGGCGTCGCAACCCTCGTTGCCTGACGCACCCCCCACCGCCACAAGTTTCGCGACCCTCCTTCCCAATCCATCCTTTGTCACCTTCTCTGATGTTGCCAAGGAACAAGCTGGACACGATTGGCTTGTCCGATTAGGCAATGAACAATGCTGCCTCGACACCATTATTTCCATCGCCAACTCGTCACGCTTTCACCTCAAATTCATTGCCGCCACCCTTGGTGCGTCTACGACCAAGTTTCGGACCCTCCTCGACATTGGAGCCACCGGTAACTTCATCACCGAGGCGCGTGTCCGAAAAGCCGGTCTTACCTCTACCGGTTACGACTCCCCAATTACGATTTGTTTAGGGGACAAAGACACCGTCATCGAAGTAGACCGCACGGTTCCCGAGACCACCATGACTGTCGGAACCCTCCGCAGTCAGGTCTCATTCGATTTCATGCACTTAATGTGTGATATCGTTTTGGGAACACCGTGGCTGGATCGCTACATGCCATACACATTCCACCCCAACTTCCTTTGCCTCACCAACCCCCTTGACACAACCATCGACATTCCCTATCTCCCCTTTTCCACCTCTTAAAGCTCCGTCGCCCCGCACCAATTCCTCCACATGGCTCGCACGAACCCAGACTCCACCTATTATTGCCTTGTCCTTGATCGTGAGCGTCCCCCAAGATTGGCTCTCAACAGACAAACCTGACCAAGCCTCCCCCTCTGACCCCGCCCTCACCTCCATCCTCGATGAGTTCAAGGACGTCTTCCCCGGGTCCTTGCCTGTGGGACTACCTCCGGATCGTGGCGTATCCCACACCATCGATTTGGAGCCCGGTCATTCTCCACCTTGCTGCCCTCCGTACCAACTCTTCGTTCTGGAAGCCAAAGAAATGAAGCGGAAACTCAATGAACTCCTTGAAAAAGGATTCATTAAGCTGAGTTCATCCCCTTTCGGTACGAGCTGCTGCCTCCCCTCTCTTCGGTGCCGCACATCCCACCGGACGACCCCCAGGCGTCGCAACCCTCGTTGCCTGACGCCCCCCCCCCCCCCCCCCCCCCCCCCCCCCCCCCCCCCCCCCCCCCCCCCCCCCCCCCCCCCCCCCCCCCGCCACATGTTTCGGGACCCTCCTTTCGAATCCATCCTCTGTCACCTTCTTTGATGTTGCTGAGGAACAAGCTCGACACGATTGGCTTGTCTGATTAGGCAATGAACAATGCTGCCTCAACACCATTATTTCCATCGCCAACTCATTACACTTTCACCTCAAATTCATTGCCGCCACCCCCTCCTTGACATTGGAGCTCCCGGTAACTTCATCACTGATGCGTGTGTCAGGAAAGCCGGTCCTACCTCTACCGGTTACGACTCCCCAATTACGATTTGTTTAGGGGACAAAGACACCGCCGTCGTAGTAAACCGTACAGTTCCCGAGACCACCATGACTGTTGGAACCCTCCGCAGTCAGGTCTCATTCGATTTCATGCACTTAATGTGCGATATCGTCTTGGGAACATCGTGGCTGGATCGCTACATGCCATTTCACCCCAACTTCCTCCACCTCACGAACCCCCCTGAGACAACCATCGACATTCCCTATCTCCCCTTTCCCACCTCTCAAAGCTCCGTCACCCCGCACCAATTCCATCGTGGCTGGATCGCTACATGCCATACGCATTCCACCCCAACTTACTCCACCTCACAAAACCCCTGACACAACCATCGACATTCCCTATCTCCCCTTTCCCACCTCTCAAAGCTTCGTCACCCTGCACCAATTCCTCCACATGGCTCGCACGAACCCGGACTCCACCTACTATTGCCTTGTCCTTGATCGCGAGCGTCCCCAGGACTTGCTTCCAACAGACAAACCCGACCTAGCCTCCCCCTCTGACCCCGCATCCTCGATGAGTTCAAGGACGTCTTCCCTGGGTCCTTGCCTGCCGGACTACCTCCGGATCGTGGCGTATCGCACACCATCTATTTGGAGCCCGGTCATTCTCCACCTTGCTGCCCTCCGTACCAACTCTCCGTTCCGGAAGCCGAAGAAATGAAGCGGAAAATCAATGAACTCCTTGAAAAAGGATTCATTAAGCTAAGTTCATCCGCCTTCGGTACGAGCTGCCTTTTCGTAAAGAAAGGTGGAACATATAAACTATGGATGTGCATAGACACGATCAAGGACAAGTACCCCCTACGTCGGATCTCCAAGCTTCTTGATCGACTCCGTGGAGCCAAGTATTTCACCAAGGTCGAGCTTCGTAGTTGTTTCCACTTGATACGCATCCGCCAGGAGGACACCCACAAGTCCGCATTCCGCTCTCGGTTCGGGCACTACGAGTTCCTTGTGATGCTTTTCGGACTTACCAATGCCCCTGCCACATTTCAGTCCACCATGAATCACATCTTCCCCAACCTCCTCGAAGTCTGTGTTGTCGTCTACCTTGATGACATCCTCGTCTATTGCCCCACCTTCGAGTCCCACCTTCGAGTCCCACCTTCAGCATCTCCGCCAGGTCCTCTCTATCCTGAGAGAGCAAAAATTCTACGCCAAGCTTAGCAAATGCACCTTTGGCGCTTCAAGCGTTGAGTACCTTGGCCACATCGTCTCCGTTGAAGGCATCAACATAGACCCCTCGAAGGTCACCGCCCTCATCGAGTATCCACCTCCCAAGACTCTACTCCAACTCTGATCATTTCTCGGAGGAGGAAGAGGAGAACAACGAGGAGGAGGAAGAGGAGGATAAAGAAGAAGATGAGGAGGTGGAGGAGGAGAGCGAGGAAGAGGAGGAGGAGGAAGAGGTGGAGGAGGTGGTGGAGGTGGGTGAAGCGGGAGGACGAGGCCCCGAAAGGGTAATTTCCAAGTTCTTCCGGGCCTCTTCTTCCGGCCGGATAAAACGGATGGTCCAGGGCCATCCGGATATCTGGGGAAAAAACTCAAGAAAAAGTACTTATTTTTTTTGGAATTTTCGGCAGCATTTCCCTACCCCCCCATGGGGTCAAAAATATGCCAAGAGGAAAGAGAGAATAGGGGAAGTACACTAAGTTACCCAACATTTCGATCGATGGTCTCGAAGAAGAAGTTGGATTAGGATGTAATGATGGTACTCGTTAAACGAGTCGGTGAGTGTTCCTCATCCTATCCTCCTCCTATCGATAAGTACTTGCAGATTGAGCCGACGATAATCAATGAGCGTGCTATTAAGCACATGATCAAGATTATTCGTGGAAGCAAGATTCCCAAGGGTCTAATCTACCGAATGTCTCCCAGGGAACTTGAGGAACTCAGGAGACAGCTGCAAGAACTTACTGACAAGGGATGGATTCGCCTTAGCTCATCTCCTTATGGTGCCCCCGTCTCATTCGTGCCCAAAAATTAAGGTAAACTTCGACTATGCATTGACTATAGAGGGCTGAATTCCGTCACTATGAAAAACGCGAAACCACTTACTCGCATTGACGACCTGTTGGACCAGCTGCAAGGCTGCAGGTACTTCAGGGAGATTGATCTCAAGTCAGGGTACCACCAGATTGAGGTGGCTCCCAAGGATCAACACAAATCGGCTTTCCGAACAAGGTATGGTCATTACGAGTTCGTGGTTATGTCGTTTGGATTGACTAATGCGCCTGCGACCTTTCAAAGGTCAATGAATGAAATGTTTCGTCAATGGCTGGGCTAGTTCGTAGTAGTCTATCTCGATGACATTCTGGTGTATAGTAAGACACTAGAAGACCACAAGAAACATCTACGAATGGTTTTGCAGAAGTGGCGCGAAGGCAACTTTAAACTAAACCCGAAGAAGTTCGAGTTTGCTAAGCCTGAAGTCTTGTACTTAGGGCACATAGTGAATGAAGGACTAAGGCTTGAAGAAAAGCAAATTACAGCACCCCCAACCTAAGACTATAACTGAGTTGAGATCTTTCCTAGGACTTGCTAGTTGCTACAGGAAGTTCGTAAGAAACTTCTCATTGATAGTTGCTCTTATGAGAAGACTGCTGAATAAGGAAAAACCTTGGTCGTGGGCTAAAGATTGTGAGTCATCGTTTAAGAAGTTAAAACATGTATTGACTTGCTACCCTGTCTTAAAGATTGCTGACCCTTCTCTTCCTTCATCGCCATAATTGATGCAAGTAAGTATGGGACTGGGGCTGGGCTACAGCAGGACGACGGTAAGGGATATAGACCAATAGAGTTTGTCCACGAGACTTCCGTAAGAAAAAGTGGCCAACTCCACCTATGAAAGGGAGCTGTATGCCTTGGTCTCTGCACTAGACACCTGGAAACACGACTTGTTAGGGAGACATTTTATTGTCTGTTCAGATCATTCGACTTTGAAATGGATTAAGACAACTTAGACTCTCGGATAAGTTGGTGAGATGGTCCGCTTTCATTGATACCTTTGATTTTGAGCTAAAAACAATCAACGCTTTCATTGATACCTTTGATTTTGAGTTAAAAACAATCAAAGGAAAATCTAGCGTTGTTGCGGATGCTTTGTCCAGGCGTGCAGACTTATTTGGAACAATAGTCTCCTATCTCGATATTGGGAATGAACTGAAGGAACAAATACGGAAGGGTTATGAGAGTGATCCTATTTGTTCCTATCATTGGGACCCTACGAAAGAACCCTGAACTATTCCCAGAGTATCGAATGACTTACGACTTACTCTTCTAAGTGGATAAAATCGAAGAACGATTATGTATTCTTCACCAGGAACAAATCAAGAGTTTAATCATTGGGGAATGTCATGATGCTGAGGGACACTTTGGTTTAAGAAGACGTATGCTGATGTCCGAGAACGCTTTGAATGGAAAGGAATGAAAGTGGATGTACTAACGTATGTGCGGACTTGCCTCGTCTCTCAAAGGATTTTATGAGAATCCACTAGGATTATTGAGACCACTGCCTATTCCAAGTGAGCCTGGTGACATAGACTTTATGAGCCTCACTAAGAGTCGAAATGACAACAATTAGGTAATGGTCATCGTAGATAGATTCTCAAAATATGCTATGTTCATTCCTTTGCCTGCGGAAGCTAGAATCGAACTGGTTATCCAAAAGTTTCAGATGCGATGGGTTCATCGCATACATGCAAGCGCACGTCGTGCGGGCGGTTCCCTACGTGCGGCGCACGTGCCCAACCGATCCCGTGCGGCGCACGACTGTGCGGAGAACGACCCGTCACCCCCTTCAAAAAAAAAAAAGGGTCGTGGTCGAAACGGTGCATTTGAGGTCCCCCACCAAAATTATAAGCGAGATGAAAAAAAAAAATTACAGGAGTTCTGCCTCACCTTGCTGCTCCACCCCTTCCTCATCCTCCATGTCTCCTCCTCCCTTCTCCTTTTCGTCTCCTCCTCCTCCTCCTCCTCCTCCTCCTGTTCGTCCTCCTCCTCCTGCCCTTCCTCATCCTCCTTGTCTCCTCCTCATCGTACTTCCTCCTCATCCTCCTTGTCTCCTCCTCATCCTCCTTGTCTCCTCCTCATCTTCCATGCCTCCTCGTCTCCTTCCCTTCCCCGTGTCCTCCCTTTCCTCGTGTCCTCCCCTTCCTCGTCGTCCATGTCTCCTCGTCCTCCCACTCGTCCTCCTCCTCCTGCCCTTCCTCTTTTCCCTTCGTCCATCTCTTCTCCTCCCCCATCTCGACTCCTCGTCGTCCTCGCTATCCTTGTCGTCCTCCTCGTCCACATCCTCCTCCTCTCCATATCCCCCTCTCCTTGCCATATCCCCATCTTCCTGTCATACGCCCTTGTTCCCCCTCCCCAAAAAAAAAAAAAAAAATTAAAATTAAAAAACCTTGACGATTCCGCACAGGCACCCCCCGCACGGAATTCCGTACGGAACTCCGCACGAATGTGCGGCTCGTGCGGTTGCAAGTATGGTTCATCGTCTCTGACAGAGATGTTAGGTTCGCTAATGGAAGTATGGCACCAGGTTGACCATGTCGTCAGGAAGACATCTTAAAACAAATGGCCAAACTGAGCAAATGAATCGTCTATGGCAACAACTTTTGTGCATGTATGTTCGACCCGATCAAATCGATTGGGATGAGAACTTACCTAAGATTGCTAGTGCTTATAATAACAATATACATACTGTTTCAGGAAGAACTCCTAATGCACTGCATAAAGGTCGGAAGCCTCGACGTCCCATGGATGCTTTAACTCGGGACCAGATTCAGAGGTTACCCCCATGAACCCGTGAATTTGCAGTTGTGTATGAAGAAGATATTAAAAAGGTAAAAGAAAATATACAGAAAGCCCAACTTCGGATGATTGAGCAGGCCAACGAACATCACCGGCCATCGCAGTTCCAAGAACGAGATCTGGTATGGGTGAAGGCAAAAGAATTTGCCTTGGAAGAAAATGTCTCAAAAACTGCTGCCTGTCTATTATGCTCCCTGGGAAGTTCTCAAGGCGATTGGGGATGCAGATGGGCCTTCCTACCGAATAGATGTACCCCCACACCTATAGACCTATCTTCCATGCGTCTAAACTGCTACCGTATGTAGAAGGAGATAACTTTCCTAACAGGCCGTCTTTGTTTCCACTCTCCATGAATGGAGGATATGAAGTTGAGAAGATTTTGGAACATGGGTATTTCTCCACAGGTGGCAGAGGAAGACCACAGAAGCAGTATAAGGTACAGTTCAAGTCTCAACGTCCGTCTGAAGCCAGATGGTTTAGTAAGAAAGAACTCCGACCTACTGCTCCTGATATTGTTGCTGCATACGAACGTGGGTTGAAAAGAAATTAGTGTCTTTTCTGCGATGGAACGCGAAAATTGGGCCGGCAGGAATGCAATAACCCATGCCGTATGTCTCGTAGATTGTCTGAGGGCCTTACCTGGCCGCGCTCAGACCCAGGCCGAAGGGGGGAAAAGAACCCCGCAAAAAGATCCAGGTCCTGAACGTGAGACAGTTGACAAAAGTCAGCTGTCAGACATCCAACAGTCAAAGTCACAATGTACCCAGCCCAGGCCGCCAGTCAGACACACACACTTGTTTGTATGCAGGTACACAGACAGCATCAGGGCCAAGGGGGAAATCTGCAACTGTACAATCCAGGCCCTCGGCTGTGAGTCAATCTGCACGACTGTGGAAAGGGGACCTGAGGCCAGACAGCCTCACCAAATGCTACATAAGGCTGGGTGTCCGGGTGGTCAACATTCAGTCTTGCTATGCTGCGTTGACGCTGGCTCTACTCTGACTGGATGCTGGCATTGACGCTGGCTCGACGTTGGCAAAACGATGGCTTGTCGCTGGCTGTGCACAGGCACTGTGGACGAGGACGTGGGACTGTGGCAGCATGCTGGCGCTTTCTGTGCCCCAGGCATTGCTGATGTGGTGCTGCCACCTGTCTACCCTGCTGATGTGGCGCATGCCACTTATCAACATTGCTGATGTGGTGCTGCCACCTGTCTACATTGATGATGTGGCGCATACGACCTGTCTCTACATCTGACGTGGCACTGGCAACATGAGGTGACTGGTTGCGACAAGGAGGGAGATGGGATCTGTGGATGATTGGGATTGGGTAATCACCTGAGGTTGACGTCGTTAATGTATTCTGCTGTTGTCTTCATGGTCTGCACGAGATAAGAGTGCCATGTGGCGCTTCTGGGTGATCAGGACTTCTCATACTTGTTATCGTATACTGGTTGATGACGTGGAGGTGAGACGAAGCCTGGAGAAGAAGTGGGGTTTGATTGGATTACTCTGGTGTGATCATTGTTTCTCTCTTCCACCTTCTCCTCTGTCTCTCCTCCCTCCACTCTCTTCGTCTATTGGTAATGAGATACTGTTTCAGATATCACTTCACGGTAACTGGAGACTCTGTGCAGATCTGAGACTACTTGTGCTTTGACGGCTGATGAGTATCTGCCAGACCGTGTTCATTACAATAATAATAATAATAATAATAATAACAATAATAAAGAATGTTGCTGTGCGAATAATGTCAAGCGACCCAGAACATCATGAACCAAGCCTTGTCCTAAAAATGTGGAAGCGACCATGCAGGTCGTGCCAAAAAAAGGGGATGCACGGCCTGCGGGCCCCAGGGAAATAAGGGACGGGCCTTGGGCCTCATTCTTGAGCCTTTTCTTATCCTCTCCTTTGCCTTATCTTCATTCCACACTCCATACTTTCCCTTGCTTTCCCTTTTTCGTTCTTTGTTTGTCTTCTCTTCATCTCTCTTCCCTGTGTTTATCACCTCCCCTTTTACTTTGCGTCTTTCTCACAGCGTACAAGTGGGCCGTTATGGCACATGGGGATGCGAGCAGCCTTGTACGTGAGAGGCACTGTGAAGGGGAAGAAAGAGAAAAATGAATGGTTTCAGTGTGCTCCTTGTGATATGACACACGGGGGTGGGGGCAGCCGCCGCCCAACATACATCCACGTGGGCGGCCTTGTACGCAGGAGGTTCTGCACAGGGGGAGTTATAAGGAAGAAGATAAAAAACTGAATTCATTTTTTCCTGTTTTTCTTCCTTTTTTTCTCTCTTTTTTTTCGCACTTGTGCTCTGATATTTCTGTGACAATATATACTCCGACGTTGCTAGCTCTCTGCTCTTGTAGATGATGCGGCGAGCGTCGGGCCTGTACTAGCAGGCTCTTCTTATGGTAGAAAATATTTTTTGATTCTCTTGTCAGTGCATGCAAGAATTCATTTACGTCGAAAATAGCCTGACTTGTCGTCCTATCATCCCCCTTTTTTTGTGTTGCTCGTTCTTCCCCGTTGTTGGGGTGTTTCGTTTTGCGGGCCTAGTTGTTTTGACTATGGATATGGTAGATTTGTTATGGTAATCTTGTCTGCATCCCGGTTGGTTTTGTCCCGTTATTTGGTCTATTCAGTCAGCACGTAGCGGTGCTTTGTGGGACCAGTTGTCCGGGCTTTTTTATTGTTTTGGCATCCTGGTTGGTTGTTTCCCGTTGTTCGGCCTTTTGGAACGCGGGGCGGTGCTTGCATGTGGGAGTCGTCATCCGGGATTGTTTTTTATACCGGTTCTTTGGGTTCTTTTTTATTTTTTAGCAGACAAGAATGCTTGACATCCTGGTTGGTCTTGTCCCGTCGTTTGGCCTGTGGGCAGGGGCGCTGCTTGCATGTGGGACTTGTCATCTGGGATCTGTTTTGTTGCCCCTTGTTCTGTATTGTTTGGCTGTTCCCTTCCTCTTTTCTTTGCCTCTTTGCCTTTTGGCTGTGTGCAAGTGCGTCGATATGACACACGGGGGTGGGGGCAGCCGCCTCTCAACCTACATCCTTGTATGCAAGAGGTTCTGAACAGGGGGAGTTATAAGGAAGAAGATAAAAAACTGAATTCATTTTTTCCTGTTTTTCAACTTTTTCTTCCTTTTTTTCTTTTTTAAAGTTTCTTTCGCATTTGCGCTCTGATATTTCTGTGACAATATATATACACAGAGAGAGAGAGAGAGGGAGAGAAGTGGTTATGTATTCTTAACTGTCGATGTTGCCATCAGGTGAGAAACAGCACTTTGCTTTCGGAGGTCATCATTGTGTTGACCGGTGTTCCACTGCGGCAGAATGATATTGCATTGGATAGGCGTTATACATGCCATCGAGTTGGTAGGAAGCGATATACTAGCTTCGTCATTGTAGAGAGAGGTCGATTATTGCAGAGGTGGTGAGAGGAGAGGGGAGGGGAGTAGCTGGAGGTAGGAGTGACGACTCCTATCAGTCTGCTGGGTCCTTTGCCTAGATTATGATCTACGTAGCTCTCTCTGTCCAGCATTGTGAGTTTTATCTACTCTATATACTAAAGTTCATGCATGATGTTGATGGTTGGAGCTTCTAGGGTGTGAGTTTCATGTATGATGTTGATGGTAGGAACTTCTAAGTTTTGGGTTCATTACGTGTTGTGAAGTTGTCTTGTAGGGCTTGACACAAAACATAAGGTTTTAACCTTTCCCTCTGGACGAATCTCATCTTCAATTTATATTGATGTCATGTGCAGTGTGTAACAGAAATAGTGAGAACCGTGTATCTGACGAATCCAAACTTGGGACACCTTGCTACTTGCTGTGAGCCTGCTGCGTTCGGTCTCGAGATAAGCAAATGGCATCAGTCTTGTGAACAGCATAAGTGCAGTACACTTTTTGTGGAACACTGTGTGATGTCTGCATCTCATATGGTTTTCACAGTTTTCAGTCTGTTGTCTTTTTATGCAGAGATGACCGGATTGCTGGCCAGCTGGAGGCAGAGTTTCAGATGCAGCTACTCTCTCTCCGGGTGATACGAGAAGCTGTGTATCCTTTTCGTCTTCCCCATTTGAGTCAAAAGGTTTGGACCTCTTATGTGCTGGACACCATTGCTGGTCTGGGGTAACATGTTTCATGTTTCACCAGTTTTCCCTGAGTCTGCAGCTAGCTTGAGGCTGGGAGAGATCCTGTAAAGGTCTGGTGCACCTTTGCTATAGAAGTCTGTTCTCACAGAGAAACAAACAAACATGATTCATTAGGGGCCTGGAAACATTCCATATTGGCCTTTAACGACTTTGCAAAGCTGTGCTGAGAGCCTTTGAAGAAGGAACAAGTTCAGAGCAAAAGAAACTGCCTGGTAGCCTGGTGCTGCCAGCGGGACAAGATTGTTGGTTAAACCACCAGTTCACGCCCCGGCACTGTCCTGCTATTGCAGTAAACTGCACCCTGACCTGGGCCCTTCGGCCAAGGACCGGTAGAGCTTCGGGACGAAGGACTGGTCGGCCTAAAAAATTAGAGAAGCCATTCCATGAGGTGCAATGGATGGGCGGGTGCCAGATGTGAAAACACCAACTACGGCAAGCCAAAGAAACATAAAGTACAGGCTTGAAAAAGAGACAAATAAAGAAAAGAAACAAAAGAGCTAAAAGCAAAAAGAAAAAACTTGTGTAAGGCCCACCACTTGGCCGGTGGAAAATGATTCTGACGAAATAGGGAACACATGGGGCGTAGCTGCAGTACTCTCCGCATGCACAAAAGACAAAAAATATGGGAAATTACTTCTTCTTTTTTTTTTTTTCACAGCACACCAATTCCAAAATGCGCCTGCCGTGCTACTTATGTTTGCCTCATCTCGACAGATGCGAAAATGACAAAACTTGTGGCGGGTGAATTTTCCCACGTTCCCGTGGAAGATGCATCCCCCTCTGTTCGAAAATGTTCCATCAGGCTGTCAGTGGGGACCGCACCAGAAGGCGATCTTGGCGTCCTGCCAGATTTCGGATGATTCGATTGTCGAGGTAGTACATGCCTAACAACATGTCAAATGGCAAGTCGTCACTAACCAGCAACAAAATTCTATGAGTAAGTTCCCCTTCTGGATGGGAGAAAGTGCAGATCGCATCCTTAACATAGTCCTCTACCAACATGCACTCTTTGTTGGCCAGAGTAAATGCTGCCGGTCTACTCAGGCACTGCACCCGGTCCGGTAGGCGCAGTCTCTCAACGCAGTCGCTATCGAGCTCACGGTCCCTGCGGAAGGGTACCTTCCCGGTTGTGTCACGCAAGATTGGCCGATTCGCGAGTCGCTTCACGAAAGGGGAAGCGGCAAAAAGCCGCTCCGATCGAGTGCGCCAGCTATACCTTCATCGAGTCCGTACAACAGGACAGGGTCTTGCGAGGTGCAACTTACCTCCACCCGCGGGAGCTGTCACCATCCCTTGGGTAGGCGTATCCCCGCCGAGGTATCGAACCACACGCGAAAGCTTTTACGTGCAATTGCGGAGGTGGCCCAGTCGAGGGCGTTTCTCGTATGTTGTAGCATAGGGGGTACGCACGGTCCACTCCTAGCTCAGACCTGTATGCGAACCGTCACGCTGGGGCGTTGATCTCCCGTGTACGATTTGGCATTGGTCGACTCGACGTCGGTCGACTAGGACATCCTAACTAGACCACGTGACACGCAACAAAAATAAAACTAATTCCAACAAACAAAATAAGGCTAGTCCCTTTTACGTATGTCTTGACCCATAATTAAGAAAAATCCGAATGCCCGAACGATGCCCGCGCGAAGTTGCATAAAGAGAATGCAACCACTAAGGGGACCATAACGCTCGGACATGTGTGCTCACTTGATCTGCTAACATGGCGACGCTTCCTGCGTAACCCATAACCTCGCAACCTATCATGGGTTTTAGGGTTGTGTACGACACTCATGTGTCGAAAGCGAAATATCGTGAAGGGACCCTCCTTCACGATATTGAATGGTTGAAGGATAAGTCGTGCGGCCCTTACGGCACCCTTGTCTTTTAGGCAGTGGGTGACGATAGGCAAGGGGTGTAGGTCCCGCTCGTGGGGGAAACCCTTTTTGTACTGGACCAGAGCCTACGATGTCCTAGACAAGGACCTCAAATTCCGGGCTCAGGACCAAAGTCCAACCAATAATCTAAAAAGTAAAACCCTTTTAGATGGGGTTCCCCCGTTCCTCCCTTGTGGAAAAGGTATTAGGTAGTTTCAGGTTAGCGAGCAACCCGTTGTACTTGAATTGAATCCTAGTCTGAGCGAAGGTCGAGCGTTGAACCTAGCACTCGAGTACTCTTGCCTTTTTCGCTAGATGCGAGCGACAGGAGAGATCGTATTCTCATAGCCACAGTTGGATCTTGTCACCCACACCCCACATTCATTCATCAATGTCATCTTTAATCTAGGAGCGAATCCGCGCCCCTATTCATACCTGCATGCACATGAAACCCAACGAAATTCCCACGCGAATGCCACAAACCTGATGAACCCCTTTGTGCCTAGGTTCATGTACCACACGCCCCTTTTCGACCCTTACTCAACGAAGCATACCCGTCCGAGCCATTTCACACAACTTTTGCGTGGCCATTCAAGAGAGGTTCAAAGGATAGGAATTTCATTCACATTGAAATGCGTTTCCGCTTTGGGGTCACAGACATTAGGGCGCGGGTATCACGGTGGATAGGAGTTGAGTCGTAAACCGACCTGATATCAATTCGATAGTAGAAGTTGACAAAAGGTCAAGATCTTTGAGAACACCCGAAGGTAACGGTGACCTGCGTCACAAAATCAAGGCAGACACAACCTGTCGAGTTAACGGAGATCAACTCCGTATCGCACTCCATGCCACTTGGCAGAAGTGTTCGGTAATGGTATGAAAATCACGAAAATCTCGGCAGCACTTCCTTTAGGGAAGTGTGCTCGAAGAATATTTACAATACAAAAGCCAAAAAAACTTGAGACTCGAAAAATATCTGAAAATGAAGTAACTCTTTGGTTTCGGTAGGAATTTCACCAGCATTTCCTTTAGAAAGAAAGACGTTCAAAATTCCTGCTAACTCCAAAGACTAAACTATATCCTAACCTAGTTGACATCTTTGAATCTTTACTACTTTGAGTATTTGGCAGAAATTTCGGCAACATCTCTACTAACTCGAAGGTTAGCCCAAGTCCTACCAAAACAATCATGCATCTAGAGACAATTCGAAAACAAAAGTGAACATCAACCTGCCTATCGCTCAAGCATAGGGCGAGCACTAACAGACTACCCTACAAAGTAGAAGACAGAGAGAGTTGAACAGAGAGACAAGGCATTGCCAGCAATCATGTCATGTCAACAACTCAGTCAACCTTTTCAAAACAAGGGTTCATTCATCCAAAGTTTTCATCTTTCTCTTTGTCCTGATTCAAAAAGACATCACTTTAGTATCTTATTTAGTTAATTTTCAACTTTCCAAGTTGTTCTCAATCAAACTCTATACAATCACTAATATCCTAGCTTGGACTATTCTCATTAGGAGAAGAGTCTGACCTTTGTCAACAAGCAGAACTAACTGACTTAGCAAGGCGACCGGATTAGTCAGGAGGACCTCGTCTCCAGCCCAAGTTTAATGTGTTAGGGAACGAGCAAGATGATCGGATCAGTCAGGAGGACCTCATCTCCAGCCCCAGTTCAATGTCTTAAGCAAACGAGCAAGGCGGCCGGATCAATCAGGAGGACCTCATCTCCATCCCCAATTCAGTCATCGCATGGAAAGGTTGTGATTTTTACCACAGACAGATGAATTAACATTCATAGTAGATTCCCTTTTCGATTCAGCTAACGTCCTGAAAAAAAAAGCAATAAAGGTGTATACACAAGTCAAATTCAAACAGACCAAATGCTAGGGTTGTATAGATAGGAGTTTATTGGGATTCTAATATGTGTCGGCGTACCTTTGAGTTCCCTGCCTCCAGAGTCTCGCTTGGGCTGCGGCAGAGCTCCCGCAATCGGTGGGCAACCCCCCCGACAAAGGCCTTGATGCGGTCCTACGGGTTGCAATCCCGCCAGCCGCTTGCCTCTCAAAACACAGACTAAACTTAGATTAAGAAGGACAAAAGAAATAAGTCAGACGCTCGAGATACGAGAAGGGGCCAACTCAACTCACACGGGAGGGCCTTGGTGCCTTCAGATCTTGAGGGCCCCGCAATGGCAGCCAAAAAGTGCAGAGTGTCAGCCTCCTATCTCGCCTCCAAGTTGCTGTAGTACTCCAGTTGCAGAACTTGACCAACCCTGTGAAGCCTCCGTGCCACACCCTTGACCGAACTGCATTCACGTGGCCTAGCAAGGTTGCGTTCATAGTGCACAGCCCCTGTGCACAATTCGAATGCGTGAGGCAATACACAGTAACAGACCACCAGTTGCCCATGTCTGGAACAATAGCTCAGAAGTGCAACAACCCATATGTACAGTAGCCTCCGCTGTATCAACCAGCAGCCAAACAGTGGCCCTGGCGCCGATCAACAAAGACCAGTTGATGGGCACCGCTCTCAACAGTAGTACCGTCCTTCTGCAGCCCAACACAGTAGAAGAAAGCAAGGCAGCGAACCGAAGACACAGTAAAGGTCCAAGAAAGAGCTCAGCAGCAGTAGACAAAGAAACCCAAACTCGCCTCAACTGCACCACTCCCCGAGCAGCACCGGTCTCGGGCAGCACCAACAGTCCGAAGTCAACAGCAGCAAATAGTAACAGCAGTGGCTGAAAACGCAGCAGAAGCAGCATGGAAATGCACAGCAACAACGACAAAATGCCAAGACACAGCGCAACTGCAAGTAATCACCGCTTCTTTACCGTTGGGAAAACGATAGCGGCAGTAGGATAGAAGGAACAGCAGCAGTGTATCGTAATAACTTAGCGCAGCAGAGAGCTCTGCACAACCCAGCAGCAACCCTTAGTATTGACAGTAGTGATGACTGTTGCAGCCTGCCCAGTTTCGCAGATTTGTCTCGCTACAGCAATGAGCAGCAACACCTGAATATGTCGTCGGAGTGGCACTGTAGTGTGCTGCAGCAAGGACTCCGTATACGTGGTAGCAAAGGTACATTGGTATTGGCAGTCATGAGTAGTGAGAAAAGAATACAGCTGATAAATCTGCATGTAGCAGCAGCAGCAGATCGTATGCTGCAGTGACCTCATGGGCAGCAACACCTCGAAATAAACAACGACCCTCAAACATGCAGCAGTAACGCTTGTCCAACCCCTTTCAACGGAACTCGAGAGCTCGCTTCTCGAGGTGATAGCACTTGCGCAGCGTAGCGTTCTACATGCAATCTTTCAACATGATAATGTTTAACCCAGGCACATATTGCTTAAGAACTGAGGTCAAAGGCATCTTGACTGCCGAATAGGATCTGGTGCGGACTATGGATGACCATCTAACTGTTGTAACTCTGCTGTGGTTCACATTTACGCCTCTCACAGCAGATCATGGTTGACGGATAGAGCTCCCAAGGTAAATACTCCAATGCCCTCCTTGCTTACTTCGCCCTTCTCCTACTCTAAGTCCTTTGGTAAGAGTGTCAACCGAATAAAGAGCCTCTGTGGTATGCACGATGGTCACAAACAGAATGGCGAGTAGGAAAATTGAGCAAGTAATCAACAAGCACATCTGTCATGATGATTTCGTTGATGAACATCGTACTGACGACCACTCGGACCACCACGATGAACGCACGGTTGGAGTCGACAATGAGTAACACAGGGAACACTGATGACGAACATGAGTGATCACCTGACTAGTACAGATGCATCTCGGCAAACACCTCGATTCCGACGATGCTACTCGTGATGACGAAAGGAAGTGCGCAATGATGAGTTGATGCGCGAGTGCTCATCAAGCGTGAGTATGGGAATGAAGCTTATGTTAGCACATTGTCAGGTACAACCACGAATCTCCACGTGGTTGTGCCCACTTCCCAAAATGACAATTGGGAGTGAATCTTCAACTAGAACATGTGCAGACACAACCATCCCCGCCAGCTAGTGCCTCTGCTCACAAACTACAAAACGAGGAGTCTTCTGTAGGAGCAGGGAGCGATAGATAGGAGAGTAATTCAATCACAACTGATACAGCCGAGATGCGACCCGATCCTGACGAGGACGAACTTCACTTCAACTCTCCTTTTCTCTCTCACACACATATAGATTCACATGCGCGCACGTGTGCGCGTTCGAAACCCAGCCTGAGGCGATGTCGACATACGCATGTAGCACCTGCATTACGGATGACGACTACCGTAGCCACTAGGATGAACATGATGGCGAATGGCGCCTCTACCAACTGGATTGGACTTGGAATACGAGCCGCACCTTGTCCAATAGGTATGCAATGACTTGCTGATTTCTGCTGTCGAGATTGTCTGCGAGGCTGTATACTAACCTAGAGGGTTAGATTCGTAATTTTGTTTGGCTGAGGGCTAACCGAGAGATCCGTCTGTGAGGAAATTCGTGAGGGACAGATCTGTAAATCCGGGAAAATACAGGCCCGGTACGAACTGAATTCCTACAGCTACTCTAACTGCCTATAGCAGGCCCGGGCTACCCCTAGGACAGACAGGCCCTAAGTGGCCTATACTGCTATACGGTACTATAGCCTATAGCCGGGTACGGTAGAGGCCGAGAGGCCGAAACAGGGGGATAGACCCTAAAGACCCTCGACCCCTCAGTCCCCGCATGTCTCGCTCCTTCGCTCCATTGCTACGTGGCCTCGAACCCCAAACCCGTTGCTTGAAAATCTAGTATTTGAACCACCATATAAACAGCCTCATGGTTGTGATTGGGCTTGCCAGCTCAACCTGGCCCTTCGCCTCAGCCTTTCGGCCAACCTCCTGGCCACCAGATGACGCAACCAGATGACGTCGTATGTGTCTAGGTTCGTAGCTATGTGGTATCCTGGTTGTCAGGCGCACGATATGCTTTGCCGAACTCCCGACCTTCCCCCATGCTAGGTTTGACAATGTCGTGCCCTTTTCATGTGTCACCAAACACAGTCTTCTTGTGTGTACACAAGGTAGGGTCTTTATCTTCTTTGCGACACATCCCGCTAGGGGCTTTCGTCGGGTCGTGACGTAAAGCTTGTCTCTAAAAACAGGAAAAGTTATAACCAAATTGAAAACTGCAAAAAATGTAACCGGCCCCTATGGCTTTGGTGCCGTCCTCTGACCTGGTATTGCCGATGACTAATGGGCATCTCACAGTGCAACGCAATAATGTGTGCCCGACACACACTCTAATTCGGTCGCATTCGACTCGGAGTCTCGCCAAGAGCGAGGTTGCCGAGGCACTTATAAAGTTTCGTGTGGAGCCAATGTCTATGAAGGCACCGCACTTACGGTCTCCTACACCAACTTCCACAACGAAATGCTATCCTTTAGGACCTCTACTTAGTGCCACCCAGGACTCACGAGGGTCCCTTGTCGACCATTTACTTTGTAGGTCCTCTAAGGCTTCTAACACATCCAACGAGCAGAGTATCGTTGGGTCATGATGCGTTTGGGGGGTGACTAAGGAGTCAATTGCTTTGGCTTACTCTTGAAACGGGGAGGGCACATCACCCGCTTCAACGAGAGTAGAATCAGCTATAACTTATACTGGCCCTATGTGTTTCCCGAGCTGGAACTCGTAGAGGCATTGCTCTGGACCCTGACCTTCGAGTACCGTCGACCTCAACCATCATCAACCGACTCCCTTTCTTCTTCCACTCTTATGAACTCTTCTTGTTTCTCTCGTCCGTCGAGGGTGTTTGAGCACCGCCTAGCGTAGCCGCCAGATCTGAGGCCTTTTAGCTAAATGTCTCAAATGTGTGATAAGCAGGTTCCTGATATCTATGGGAAGCTATCTTAGTAACATGGTCAGTAAGACCTGCGGATTGTATTCAACCCCGGGGGCGACGATCAAATGCTCTTCAGCTGAAGGGAGCTCGCACACAGACTTGTACTTTCTAGTATCAAGTTTCAGCAACCCATCAATGGCAATCGGTGCCTGTTGGGGGTTGTGCCACCGCGCTTCCACTAAATTCATAAAGCTCTCTAGGGTATGGGTCTTAGCCCAATCACCCATGTTCCTGTCGAATCCCTTCGAAGCAACCAATCCATTTAGCCAGTGAGCTGCCGATCCCTCTAAATAGGATGCCGCAGTTATCACTTTGCAATGACTTGCTGGTTCCAGGTTGCCTGTAGCCTCTCTCTGACGAGGCTGTACCATAGGTAGCGATAGATTTGTAATTTTGTTTGACTGAGGGCTAACCGAGAGACCTACCTGTAAGGAAAATTTGTGAGGGACATATTTGTACATATAGGGAACATGGGCCCAGTACGAACTCGAATTTCCTACAGCTACCCTAACTGCGAATAGCAGACCCGGGCTACCCCAGGGACAGACAGGCCCAATGGGCCTACGCTGATAGACGGTCCTATAGCCTATAGCCGGGTAGGGAGAGGCCGTAGAGGCCGAAACAGAAACGGTACCGATCGGTCAGTCGGTCCGGTCTAGGTCGTGTCTAGGCTAGTTTAGAGTATAGATAGGATGGAGACTTCGGTCCGGGGCTTTGTGGCAGTTGACACTTCGTGGTGGAAGTAGCTGCGCACACCGTATCAGGTCGTGGTTGCTGATTCCGGTGTGGGAGACGGCAGACATAGCCAGACCTTCGGAACGCTGACCAGACTGGGGTCAACGCTGTCCGCTCTTACTCTTTGGGAGTCAAAGTGGTCTCGGCTATCAGAGGTCTGATGCGTTGGAACATGTGGTGCACTGCTGACCCTCCTCAGGAGTAGGGTCCCATTGGCGATGCAGCCATAGCTGCATGTTCTCAGAGATTATCACCCCCTGGACTTCATCTTCATCAGGGACTGTTGGCGTTGAGCTTCTTCTTCATCATCTGGGTGGCGATTGGCTCCGGGAGCCTGTTTCACTTTGGCGCAGGCCACTGAGTTGGATGTCAGGGTGGCGCTGGGTGTTGCCTAAGGTCCTGGTGCTATTTTTAGTTGCTCAGTGTGTGTGGGGTTGAGGCGCTTCCCCTCTGAGGGTAGCGCAGCAGGGTTCTGAAGTTATTCAGGGAAAACAATGCTCTGAGTTTAATAAACAGTTGTATTAATGTGTTTGAGTTGTCATCTGTTTATTGATTTCTGGCTGTGGTCTCTCGGTTGTTTCTATGAATGATTGTTGGGACCTGTGTGGAGAGAATTCAGTGTGTTGTGTATTCTGTCACTTCGCTCCCCTGAGTCTTCCGCTGCGTTCCTTTTGTTGGGCGTTGTGACACTCCACTACCTCTCCCCTTCCTTCTGTGCATGTACGGGCGTGTATGGGAGGTCCTGTGAGTGAGTGTTGATATGATTTCAACAGATAATCGTGTTCATAACAACTTCCTCCCCCACCAAGATCCTCTTACCCACACAAGCACTGTTGCATACTGTAACGTGCAGACCAGAACAAGAACCGACCTTTCAATACAAAGTACAAGATAGCACAGCGGAAGACTTAGATACCAGTGATCCGAACAATCAATGTTGTAATGCAGCCCTGAACATACATCATCATCGTTACAAGGTGTGAATGGGTTTGGCGCTTCACACAGGAAGACAGCGCCAGCCCATACCATACACAGACAAAGAGGAAGGGGATAGACGAAGAGGAGGGGGAAGATGGGAATGTCGTCAACACCAAGTCTTCGACACAAGCCCAAATAGTCCCTCGTCGGAATGTCTAAATCCCAAATGTCAAGTCTGGATCCAATGTCGTCAAGTCTCAAGTCACAACTCCTCTCTCGGTCGTAGTCTGAGAAGTCAGAAGGGGAGAGGGTGAGAAGAGAAGGTGGACTTAGAAGAGGAAGAAGAAGAACTCTCTCTCTCTCTCTGTGTCCAGTACTAACCTGTGAAGTTGGCGCCTTGATGCAGGTACCAGGAAGATGGAGCTGGAGCGATGGCGCCACTGGTAAGTAACACTGGCCTCCGCTAGTCTCTCTCCCACTCCACGATCTACCACCTACCAGCGCCCAGCGCTGAAGACTACAGCTACAGCTATGGCGCCCAGCGCCGAAGACTACAACTAGCACTACCACTACTGCCTAGCGCTGAAGACTATTGCAGCGCTCCTCCTGAGTGCTGTGGCCGATCCTGAAGACTACCTCGTGCCTATTGAACTACCTACCCGTGAAGTGCATGGGAACTTCGTATGTACTATGGGTGTGCCTCCTGAGCCTGCCGAAGGGAGGCGCAGGGGCTGCAGCTGGAGCTCCTGCTCAACTCGTGAGGAACAGGGTATTTCTGGCCTGTTTCGCATCCCTGTTTACGTGCCTGAGTCTTAGGGGCAGGTCGAAACAATGAGGGCCTGAAAATGGCCCTCAGTTTCAGGCTGAAAACTTTGGGTCTGAAAAGACCTAGAAATAGGCTGAAACGGGGTAGGGCCTGCAGGCCCTCGTTTTTTAGCATCCAGGCTGAAACGAACGGGGCCTGTAAGCCCTAAGTTTTAGGCTTTTAGGCTGAATGTCCGGGACGGGCCCTACAGGGCCCGTGTGGCTACGCAGTATGCCACACCCCCCCCTCCTTGAAGAACCGAGCTTACCTGCGAGGGCGAAGCTGTCTGTATGAGGGAGGGACCACAGTTCGGGTGGGAGGGGCTGGTCGTGAAGCTTTCTRAGCTAACCTGCGCTTTTCATAATGCGCGTAGATCAGCGGTGCAGATGCTTTCAAATCTTCGCCTGAAATCCACCGAGTGTCGTCGCGATCGCATGCTTTGAATGGGACTTTGTACTGCCGCGGCTTGCTGCCGTACTTGCGAGATGACGCAGTCAACTTCCTGATGGCCATCCATAGAAGGAGGGTCCTGCGATCGTCGGTCCGGAGAGTCGTAGCTCTTGGCTTGCGTGTATGTTGCCAGCTTCGAGGCGTGGAAGACCGGATGGACCGTCAGATGCTTTGGAATGTTGATCACAAATGAACAGCCATCGGGCTCATCGCCCGCGGCTGATGTGCCCGCTCCGTCTGCCCGTCTGTCTGAGGATGTCAGGCCGAACTTGGTTTCACTGTTGTGCCGGACTCCTTCATGAGAGCAGTCCAAAACGCCGACATGAAAACGAGTGTCGCGGTCGCTGACAATGTCTTCTGGTACACCGTGGCCACAAATCCAACCAGTGTGCAGGAGGCGTGCCAGCTCGGGAGCCGTGGAGTAGTACTTGCAAGGGAGAAAACGCGCGTACTTACTCAATCGGTCCACAACCGTGAGGATGCCGTCGTGCCCGAACTGGTCGCGAGGAAACGGACCGGTGACGTCCATGGCAATGGAGAGACCGGGTTCCCGTGGGATAGGCATCGGGTGTAACTCGCCATAGGGATTGAGGTTGCGGGGCTTGCTGCGTCGCCGAACTTTGCAAGAGTCGCAATACCGAGTGACATCGGTAATGAGGTCGGGCCATCGGAATCGCTGTCGAAGCCGTGCAATAGTGCGGTTGACTCCGAAATGGCCGGCGAGTCGTGAATCATGATACTCGCCGAGGAGGCGAGTCCGAAGACGACGGTCGCGTGGGACGCATAGTAAGTCCTTGCCTCTCGAGTGGAGGAGCAAGTACCCGTCGGCAATGCGATAATGGCTGGTCGGCGAGTGATCCGAAGATAGTTGTGCATAGAGCGTGCCTAAGTCCGGATCAGACTCATATGCTCGGATGAAGTGTCGCTGAAGCTCCTCGTCGAATGCGAAGGCATGATGTGTCATAGCGCAAAGATCTGGTCGCGAGAGTGCATCTGCTGTGCGATTTGAGAGGCCGGGTAGATGTTTCGGTGTGAAGTCTAACTGGTCGATGAAGTATATCCATCGTTCGATCGTGCTGCTCACCGTATCCTGCGTCTTGTAGTAGGTCAATGGATTGTTGTCCGTAACCCATGTGAACCTACGACGCCCAAGGAGGAAGTGCCGCCATCGCTTGAGAGCCATGACGAACGCGAGTAGCTCCTTCTTCCTTGCATCATCAAGCGAGTTGATGGGAGGCACTTTGTGGCTGAAATACTCCACAGGGTGCCAGTCGTCGCCGTCGTGTTGTTCCA
>BFEA01000047.1:3737-23580 GCA_003427395.1 Chara braunii
TGCTCGAGAATGTTGATCACAAATGAAGGGCCATCGGGCTCATCGCCCACGGCTGCTGTCACAAACCAAGGTCCAAACCACTTGGGAAGCAGTTTGCGTGAAACATCCTGTTCCAGTGCAAACTCTTCCTTGGAGACCCAAACCAGATCACCGGCGCGGATGGGACATGGTACGTGACGCCTGTTGGCTTGCTGCTGCATGCGGACTTGAGCCTTTTGCATGTTCGTGCGGGCTTGAGTCAACAATTCCCTGTACTTCCGGACGGAAGCAGGAGAGCAGGCAGTGTCAATGTAGGCTGGTCGAGGGAGGAGAAGGTCGACGAAGATCCGGTCTTTCCGTCCACTGTGGTGCAACTCGAATGGAGTCATGCCGATCGCCGGATGCACCGAAGTGTTGTAGGCGAACTCGAATTCCAGGAAGCGGTCAACCCAATCTTTCTGGTCCGGACGGATGAGCATACGAAGCATCATTTGAGCGGTTTGATGTGCCCGCTCCGTCTGCCTGTCTGTCTGTGGATGCCGAGCCGAACTTGGTTTCATCGTCGTGCCGGACTCCTGCATGAGCGCAGTCCAAAATGTTGACATGAAACGAGTGTCGCGGTCGCTGACTATGTCTTCTGTTACACTGTGGCCACAAATCCAACCAGTGTGCAAGAGGCGTGCCAGCTCGGGAGCCGTGGAGTAGTACTTGCAAGGGAGAAAACGCGCATACTTACTCAATCGGTCCACAACCGTGAGGATGCCGCCGTGCCCGAGTCGGTCGAGGGGAAACGGACCGGTGACGTCCAAGGCAATGGAGAGACCAGCTTCCCGTGGGAAAGGCATTTGGCGTAACTCGCCGTAGGGATTGCGGTTGCGGGGCTTGCTGCGTCAGCAAACTTCGCAAGAGTCGCAATACCGAGTGACATCGGTAATGAGGTCGGGCCATCGGAATCGTTGTCGAAGCCGTGCAATAGTGCGGTTAACTCCGAAACGGCCGGCTAGTCGTGAATCATGATACTCACCGAGGAGGCGGGTCCGAAGACGGCGGTCGCGTGGGACACATAGTAAGTCCTTGCCTCTCGAGTGGAGGAGCAAGTACCCGTCGACAATGCAATAGTGGTTGGCCGGCGGGTGATCCGAAGATAGTTGTGCATAAAGCGTGGCGAAGTCCGGATCAGACTCATATGCCCGGATGAAGTGTCGCTGAAGTTCCTCATTGAATGCGAAGGCATGATGTGTCATAGCGCAAAGATCTGGTCTTCGCGACAGTGCATCTACTGCGCGATTGGAGAGGCCGGGAAGATGTTTCGGTGTGAAGTCAAACTGGTCGATGAAGTACATCCATCGTCCGATCGTGCTGCTCACCGTATCCTGGGTCTTGTAGTAGGTCAATGGATTGTTGTCCGTAACGCATGTGAACCTACGACGCCCAAGGAGGAAGTGCCGCCATCGCTTGAGAGCCATGACGAATGCGAGCAGCTCCTTCCTTGCATCATCAAGCGAGTTGATGGGAGGCACTTTGTGGCTGAAATACTCCACAGGGTGCCAATCGTCGTCGTCGTGCTGTTCCAAGACTGCCCCAATGCCATAGCCGGAAGCGTCTGAAGTCACTCTCGTCGGCACTGTGGGGTCATATATGCTAAGGACGGGTGTCATAAGCATAGCCGTCTTAAGTGCTTGGAATGACTGGCGTGCGTCGTCATCGAATACTAATGGCACCTTTGGCGACTGTAACCTCGTCATAGGTGCAGCAATCCTGGAGTATCCACTGATGAATCGCTGATAGTAGCCCGCCAACCCCTTAAATGAACGAACGTCTGTGGTGTTGGTGGGCTCGGGCCATACTCGTAGGGCCTCGATCTTGTCCGCAAGCGGACGGATGCCTTTCGGCGTCACATAGTGTCCCAAGTACTCCATCTCCTGCCGCGCGAATTCGCACTTGTCGCGGTTGGCTTTGTACTTGGCTTGACGTAGCCGCTCCAAAACGGTGCGCAGATGTTCCACTTGCTCCTCCAAACTCCGGCTGTACACCAGGATGTCATCAAGGTAGATAAGTACGTAACGATCCAGCATGTGTTGGAACTCCGTTGTCATAGCCGCTTGGAAAGTGGCTGGGGCATTCGTAAGGCCAAATGGCATGACCAGCCATTCGAAATGTCCATATCGCGTCTTAAACGCGGTCTTCTAGCAATCCTCCTTGTGAATCTCGAGTTGGTGATATCCCGACTTGACATCGAGCTTGGAGAAGAACTTTGCGCCGCTCAGTCGCTCGAGAAGATCGTCGATGCGTGGGAGAGGGCCGGCGTTTCTGATCTTCTGCTCGTTGAGTTTGCGATAATCGATGCACAACCGCAAATCCTTGTTCTTCTTCCGGACGAAGAGAACAAGAGCACCGTATGGCGATGAGCTAGGCCGAATCCAGCCTTTCTCCAGCAGGTCGTCGAGTTGTGCCCGAAGCACACTTAACTCTTCCTCGCTCATTCGATAGATGCAACCGCGTGGAGGTACGGCCCCGTCCTCGAGGATGATCTCGTGGCAGATGGGTCGATCCGGTACTACTCCATGCGGGCCTTCGAACACGTCGTTGTAGGCGTCGAGAAGTTGGGCGATCCATGGATCCGAAGGTGAGTCCGTCGGTGACGAGTCTTGGGGCGGGAGGGCGTGGAGAAAACACACCCCCATCTCCTCGATGTCATCTCTGATGATGGAAGCTCGCATGCTTGCGGCGGATACCACGTGACAGCTAACTGAAGGGTGAGGAGGAGCTACCGTGCATAGGACTAGTACTCCGTTCTCATTACGAATGTGAACGGTGCGGCGTTAGAAGTTCACCGGGTGGTCCTTGCTTCGCAGCCATTACATGCCCAAGATCATGTCGAATTTGGTGTCCAGAATGTCAAAGGACACCGCCTCACTTGCGTGAGGGGCAAAGTACATTGGGACGTCGTCAATGCACCGGTCGATTGACTTGTGCGTGTGACCGTCTGCCATTGTGACTTGCGTGGGCTGGGACTTTCTTCGGACTCGTGGGCCAAGACCGGCGCGTACCATGAAGTCCTGACTCACGTAGTTGCGAGATGCTCCACAATCAATCAAAGCGTTGCAGGTCGCCTCTCCAATCAGAATGAGTACATATAGCAATGGTGCGTCGATGTCGTCGTACCGTTGCGTATTGAACTCGCGGTCGATCTTTGCAATGTACGCGTGAAGGTCGACAACCTCTACTCCGGCGTCCATCAACGGAGTCGGTACTGCAGTGTGCAAGTAATCTCGCAATTGTGCCTTGAGCACGTTGCAATGCGGTTTTGGCAAGCGACCGGATCGGGGCATGGGCATCCATTGGAAGTCCTCAAAAGTCAACGGGTCGAGTTTTTCAAGACTTGACCATGTCGTTGAATCCCCGGCGGTAGATGACGGCGAAGCTGCCGAATCGGTTGCCGATGGTGATGAAACCGTGCATGCGGTAGATTGTTGCACGTGGAGCGGTTGGTCCAGCGGTGGAACCAAGTGGACAGCATAATCCTCGTAAGTGTACCGAGGACTTGCGACATTCGCATCCTCCCCAGATGTGTAGGAGGCCGCTAGCAAGGCGGCCGAATCTGGCGGAGTGGGGGGTGGAGTCGCCTCACCTCCCGCGAAACTCAGTTTTTCGAGTTGAGCCGAGGTCGCACATCCTCCTTGGCCTGATCCTGGCAAAGAGAGGTCTTGTGCTTGGTACTGTTGCACCAGTAGCGGCAGCCGTAATGGTCGCGGTACTTGTACTCGGGCTCGGTCAAGCCGAACTTGACCCATGGTGGTGCTGGCTGTCCATTTCCGGCCTGTGATGCTGGTTTCGCCTTCCAATTGTTCCGGGACTTGTTGTTGCTTCGAGGCTGGACAGCAACCACCTGATGTCCCTCATGTGATGCTGGAGTGGCTGTTGGATCTTCTCCACTGTCCTACTGGACTGCAGCAAACTGCTGCTGTCGCGGACCAGTTCTTACCTTCTCTACATAGGTTGGCTGCCACGTTGACTTCTCGTGTGCAGCTGCCCTGTTGGTCTTGATGATCTCTCTCGCTTTGTTGATGATCTCTGCGAAAGTGTTGTACTGCTCGCGATTACCAAGTGCGAGGCTGAGAGCGGCGCATGACCTGTTGTAGAACTCACGCCGCATATGCGGAAACGGCAAGTCCAAATCGGGCGTTGCCACGATCTTCTGCCAATTCGTGAGCCAGTCACGTGTCGGTGTGCTCCCTTGAGCCATCGTGAAGATGCGGTTGATGGAGAGTGCCGGGGCGTCGTCGACGATGAACCGCTTCTTCCATTCCTTTGTCATATCTTCCCATGAGACCTTCTTGTACAGGTCTGAAACCTGGATGCCGTGGATGGTTGCCATGTGGCTGAGCCAGATCTGACATCCTCCCTTGGTGTTGATGAACAGAGCACTGATGAACAGATGGTAAGGGATCTCGTGAATCCCCAACTCCGTTGTAAATCCTTGCCACCAGACGTCCGGGTCTTGATGTGTGTAGTCATCAAATTTCTCGATCCGGAACGTCGGCATCTTGTATGGCCTCGCCGAACTGTTGTTGTGGCTGTGGTCGGTCTGCTGTTACTGACTGATCTTGGTGTCCAGCAACTCGAACCGCTGGCTGATGGTGGGCGGCTCTGTTAAGGTACTTATGTCTCCTAGCATTGCCACTAGGTGGTCAACGCGTTCCTCCAGTTGGTGGCTAGAGGATGCACTGCTGGAAGCCCCAACATCTGGTCTTGGTGGAACTTGTTCCAAGTCTTGTACACGGGCGTCCAGTGCCCGTGTGGCATCCTCGTGCTGAGCCTTATGGTTCCGCACGGCCCGCTGGAGGTTCGCCAACTCGGACTATAGGTGGTTACAAGTGTAAACCAACCTGGTCACGAGCTTGGCCATGAACTCCTTATGCTGCTCTTCCGGTGTTGCCTCGTCGCCGTTCGGTTCAAAGTGCAAGAACTTGAGTCTGTCGATGATGTTGGCTTCATATCGCTGCAGCAGATCCTGGGCTTCCTTGCGGCGAGCCTGGGCATCTGCGTCTGCTTCGGCCTGTAGCTGGAACTTCTCTGCTGTTGCCGCTTCTTCAGCCTGTAGCTGGGCAGCCGCGGCTGCCAGCTGGCGTTGTTCCTCAGCTTCGATGAAAGCGAGCTGAGCCTGGAAGCGCTTTTTGCAGTCGGCAATAGGCTCATTGGCCAGTTGGCCTGGTAGTCGCGTCATGTTGTTGACATGGCACTGTGTCTGACGTGGCACTGCTGACGTGGCACTGCTTACGTGGCACTGCTGACGTGACACTGTAGCTGACGTGTCACTGTTCACGTGGCCTGTTGACGTGTCACTGTAGCTGACGTGTCACTGTGTCTGACATGGCACTGCTGACGTGTCACTGTTGACGTGGCCTGCTGACGTGTCACTGTGTCTAACGTGGCACTATGTCTGACGTGACACTGCTGACGTGGCACTCTGTCTGACGTGGCAGTGCTGACGTGTCACTATACCAACCCGGAAATGTATGCAAAGGGTGGGTGGGAGGGAAAACGCAGGTAGGAAACCAATCCCAACAATACTTTCCTCCGGCCCTAATCAACAGATAAAAATAAAATAAAAAAATAAAAGAGGACTTCTTTTTTTTTTTTCTTTTTTTTTGTATATCTGTCGATCTATTATGAGTAGGACAAGTCAGAAGAGTATTATGAACGAGATCTAGGCTAGGTTCCGCAAAGTTTTGGCTTTTACAAACTGCGATCTTGAAAAAAAAATATTGTGAAATGGAGTAAAGATGCGATTTTTAGAAAAGAACGAAATCCAGTTTCTGAGAATATGGCAACCTCCGAATATGCCTAACGCAATATTGGTAGGCTTWGCAAGATTTCGATTTTCAAAAAAARTTTGCGAGATAGAATGGAAATTCGATTTTCAGAAAAGAATAATTCSAGTTTCCGAGAATATRACCACTTCTATCGTTATCCCAATATGCCTAGARAASGAAATACTAACTTCAGAAATTTCAGCTATGTATGCRAAAATATCAGAGAAACGAAAAGCTACTATCGAAAATTTTCAGAYAAAACGAAATGCGATTTATCAGAATTTTTCAGATATTTGTTACGTAAAAACGAACTACTAATATCAGAAATTTTCAGGTAAAACGAAATGCGAATATCATAAATTTCCGATAGTTGTTGCGAGAAAAAAAWTTCAGAGATTTGAYYAAGTCCTACTTGMGTTACTAATGAGTGATCACTAGATCAGCAAGCTGGCTATTTGATTGAGCGGGTCCTATGAATTAAAGGTCCGCTCCGATACCAAACTGTTGCATACTGTAACGTGCAGAYCASAACAAGAACAAACCTCTCAATACAAAGTACAAGATAACACAGCGGAAGACTTAGATACTAAYGATCCGAACAATCAATATTGCAATGCAGCCCTGAACACACATCATCATCATCGTTATCTGGTGTGAAGGGGGTCTGGCGCTCCACACAGGAAGACTGCGCCAACCCCAACCATACACAGACGAAGGAGGGGTTAGACGAAAGAGGAGGGGAAGATGGGAATATCGTCAACACCAAGTCTCGGCACATGCCCAAATAGTCCCTCGTCGAAATGTGTGAATCCCAAATATCCAGTCTGGATTCAATGTCGTCAAGTCTCAAGTCACAACTCTTTCTCTCTCTGTCGTAGTCTGAGAAGTCAGGTGGTTAGAGGGTGAGAAGAGATGGTGGACTTAGAAGAGGAAGAAGAAGATCTCTCTCTCTCTCTCTCTCTCTCTCTCTCTCTCTCTCTCTCTCTCTCTCTCTCTCTCTCTCTGTTCAGTACTTACCTGTGAAGTTGGCGCCTTGATGCAGGTACCTAGAAGATGGAGTTGGTGCTATGGCGCCACAGGTAAGTACCGGTGGCCTCCGCCAGCCATCCCTTCCAACTCTACGATCTACCACCTATAGCGCCCAGCGCTGAAGACTACAACTATGGCTATGGGCGCCCAGCGCCGAAGACTACTACTAGCGTTAATAGTACTTCCTAGCGCGAAAGACTACTGCAGCGCTCCTCCTGAGTGCTGCGGCCGAATCCTGAAGACTACTCGTGCCTACTGACAACTACCTCCCCGTAAAGTGCATGGGACAATCCTATGTACTACCGGGTGTGCCTCCTTACTCGTGCGAGCAGTCCAGGAGGCTGCTCTTGCCAATGCCGAAGGGAGGCAGGGGCTGCAGCTGCAGCTCCTGCTCAAGCTCGTGAGGAACAGGCTATTTCTGGCATGTTCCGAAACCCTGTATTCGTGCCTGAGTCTTAGGGGTGGTCGAAACAATGAGGGCCTGAAAAAGGCCCTCCGTTTCAGGCTGGAAAAACTCTGGGCCCAGAAATAGGCTGAAACGGAGTAGGGCCTGCAGACCCTCGTATTTCAGCTTTCAGGCTGAACGACGGGTCCTGTAAGCCCTAAGTGTTAGGCTTTTAGGCTGAAAGTGCGGGACGCGCCCTGCAGGGCCCGTGTGGCTACGCAGTATGTCACAATGTGTCTGCCTGGGCCTGGTTGGGGAAGTTTCCAGTAGCTTCCAGTCGGGCCCCAGTCTCTTCGCCCAGGCCCACCTCTACAGTTAAGGGCCAGGGCTCTTTTCGGTTCGGCACGTATAGGTAGCCTCCCAGGCTCCAAGTGTTGGCCACATTCTCATTGGCTCGTGGAGATTGTGTGACGACAATGCTGCTTTCTCATTCGTCCATGGCCGCTGTGTGACGTGTCGGCCTCATGCTGCGTGTGCGCAGGGAGCAACCACCTGGCCCTGGGCTCAACAGTATATCGCAGTCCTTGTTTTCTGGAGTGAGCCTGGGGCTCACGTTTCCCTGCAACCAACTGGCGTGCTGCAACTGTCTGTGTATCGATATATGGAGAATGTCAAAAATAGGCCTCTTGTGGATATTCAGGCCCGCCTTCACTTAGGGCTGCCACAAGGCTTGCTGGGGCCCACAGCCGAGAACACTTGTATGTCTGTTAGGGCGCCGTCAGGGCTCAGTCCTTGCATTCCATCCCCCTTAGCTTCGAAAGTCCGCTGAGATGCTTGTTCCGTTGTACGCAGGTGCCTTTCCCTTCAGTCTTCGTTCGTAGTCTGCCACGATCTGAGGTGTTGTTTTAACAAGCTCCTACTTTGTGAACCAACGACCTTCCTTTTGATCCGTATGCTGCCTGAACCTGACCCGGTATTCCCTCATAGTTTTGGGTGGTCTTCCCCTGCCAGCAGGCTTGGGAACAGACACGTCTCTGTGTTCCAAAATGTCGTTGACGTCCACGTGGGCATCCATGGTTGGGGGCAGCATGGACCTTCTTGATGGGAACATATCCGTCTCAGCGAAAGGTGCAAGCTTTGAAGTGTGAAACACAGGGTAAGTGTGCAGATGTCTAGGGATTCTAATGACATACGAGGGTCCATCCAATCACTACGCACAATATCCAAGACTTCCCAAGGACCGAAGTACTGTGGTATTAGCTTTCGAGAGATTCCGAATTCCTGACCCAGTTCACTAGGCTTTACCCAGACTCGTTCCCCTACCTGAATTGTGGACTATCGTCTATGCTTGTTCTCAGAGGCAATCATTGCCTCTCGAGATTTCCTTACGTGCTCGACAGCCCGCTGCAACAATTTCTCATACTGGACACCAAATTCAATGGTTCCAGGAGTTGCAGTCAGTCAGTTTTCAGGTAGGAGGAAGTCTAGTGCAGATCTAGGCTTCCACCCCAAATGCAGCTGGTTATGACTGGCGTTGGTGGTGCTGTGTACAACATTATTGTACAGACTGGCGATGAGAGGTAGTTTCTCATCCCAATCATCCTGGCTGGGCTTAATATAGTGCCTCACTAGATGCTGCACCACACGGTTCATCTGTTTTGCTTGGCCGTTTGACTCGAGATGATTCCCCGAAGTCATTTGGAGTTGACCGCCTATCTGTTTTGCAGCCTTCTTCCACATTTCGTTGGTGAAACGGACATCTCAGTCACTAACGGTAGTCTTTGGCAGTCCAAAATCACCCACCAAGTTATCCATGAATAACTTGATAACATGTTCAGTCCTTGTTGTCTCAAGCATGGCGATAAATCTAGCATACTTAGTGAACCGCTCTACTATGATGAAGATGTGCCTCTTGCCACTCTTGCTGGTGAAGTCCATGGAGACAGTATCTTCCGGACCAGAAGGAATGGGTAAAGGCTTCAGCAAGTGGAGCTTGAGTTCGCGGCTTATCCCGCTGACAGACGTGACAAGTCTGAACGTACTTTTTTACATCGTTAAGCACACCAGCCACCAAAAGCACTGCACTAAATTAGCATTAGTCTTCCTGTAGCCGAAGTGACTAGTCGCGTCATGACATTCGCCTAAAAACAAACTACGCGAAATTTCACTAAATGGAACAACTAATCTTTTGAACCCTGTCTTTTCAAAAAAGAGTAACCCATCCACCATCATAGTCTCATTTGATGTGGCCTTGTCTTGGGCGTCAAGTTTGCGCATGATGTCCATCGCGGCGAGGTCTTCCTTGTAGGCTTCCACCATTGATCGAGTTACATCGTCAGATAAACCACACTCAATTATTAGCGCACCTAGGTAGTATGCCCTTTGTAAAAGTGCATCAACAACCTTGTTGTACTCTCCCTTCACAAAGTCTAGCTTGAAGTCATACTGATCAATGACTTCAATCCAGCGCAATCCAGCGTTTTAGTGCATCAGAGAGAACAGGTTATCTTGATCCACTTGAGTGTCAGATGGTCAGTTCTCAAATAGAAGAACCTTCCCAATAGATAGTGTCTCCAGTGGACAAGGGCTTTGTAGAGGGCATAGAGTTTCCTTTCATAGATGGACTCCGCCAACTTCTTGGATGACATCTTCTTACTCGTGTACTGGATAGGCCTCAACTTCATCCCTTCCTGTTGGGCCAACACCGCGCCAATGTCATATTGTCTTGCATCAACGGTCACAACGAATGACCTCTCCGGATCGGGGACCATGAGAATCTCATGATGTGTGAGGGCATACTTCAATCTTTTGAAAGCAGCCTCCTGCGCGTTTATTCATTCTCATGGAATGTCAAGGCGTGTTAGGTCAATAAAAGGGGAGAAAACCATATTATAGTTCTTCATAAAGTTACGATAGTAACCACACATCCCTAAGAATGATGTGACCTTGGTCACAAACTAAGGTCGTGGCCAGTCACGAATGCTAGCCACCTTGGCATCTTCGGGCCTTATCCCTTCCGCGGATATTTGATGACCCAAGTACAAGATTTTAGTGCGACCGAACTCACATTTCCCTAAATTTATCTTATACTAATGTTGTCGCAAGAGTGAAAATATTGTTTCTACATGCTAGGCGTGCTCCTCAACTGTTCTACTAAAGATAAGAATATCGTCGAGGTACATGACGATGAACTTATCGAAGTAGTCATGAAGTACCCTATTCATGGCGTGCTGGAATGTACCCGACGCATTGCAAAGGCCATCGCCACAAACTCCTACAAACCGTACATGGTCTGAAATGCGGTTTTTGTTTGTCCTCTGGTTTAATGGCAATCTGATGGTAACCGGATTTTAAGTCTATCTTGGTAAAGTACCTACATCCCTGCACCCTATCCAACATGTCGTCGATGCGTCGTAGAGGCTCTACGTTCTTAGCGGTGATGGCATTGAGGCCTCTATAATCAATGCACATCCTCAATGTCCCCTCTTCTTCGGGACAAATAGAATTGGTGAGCCGAAGGAGGAGGTGCTAGGCCGAATCCAAGCCTTCTCTGTAAGATCTTTCAGTTGCCGATGAAGCTCGTCCAACTCGGTCGGAGCCATCCTATAGATTTTTACCTTCGGTGTCTTGCTACCTGGGATGATCTCTATGGCATGGATAACCTCCCTGTTGATGAGTCCTGAAGGCTCCTCGAACAGATCAGGGCACTTAGCGACGACAATTTCTATCTTTGGGGATGTTTCAACGGGCTCCCCTTTCTCAGAGGCAAAAGCTAAGTACATACCCTCCTCTTGGTTCTCTTTATAATAATTGTAGAATGTCGATGCACACATACAACCGTGTTTATCAGACTACTAGGCTTGTACTTCGCGAGTCTGACTGTCCTTCCTTCCGGAAGTACATGCTTAAGCACCTTTTTGCCCTAGTCGAACCGAGGCTTTGCAACCTCGAGGTAGTACATACCTAACAGTATGTCAAATGGAAAGTCGTCGCTAACTAGGAACGAAATCCTATGATTAAGCTCCCCACCTTCATAGTAGAAGGCACAGACTACGTCCTTGACGTACTCATTTACAACCATGCGCTCTTTGTTGGCCAGGGTAGATGTTAAAAATCAACCCAAGCATTGCACCCGGTCCCCTAGGCGCAGTCTTTGAATGCAGTCACGACTTATGAAATTCCGCGTAGAGCCAATGTCTACGAAGACACCACACTTACGGCCACCTACACCGACTTCCACGACAAAATGTTCCCCTTTAGGACCTCTAGACAGTGTCACCCAAGACTCACGAGGGTCCCTTGCCGACCACCCGGTTTTCGAGTCTTATAAGGCCTTAGATACATCTAACGAACAGAGTGTCGTTTGGTCCAGATGCATCTGCAGGGTGTCTAGAGAGTCAATAGCTTCGGCCAACTCCTGAAGTGGTGAGGGTTCATCAACCACTTCAGCATGAGTAGAAGCAACTATTACTTCTATTGGCCGGATGTATTTCCCTAATTGGTACTCGTAGAGGCACCACGCTGGGCGAAAGATCCCCTAAAACCACCTTTGGGGGGAATCTTTTAAGAGACTTTCATGTTCTTGCATTTGAACTGCTGATGACCATATTTGCCGCAGTTAATGCAAGCTCCCCGTGAATACCGGTGTCGGGACCTGTGGATCCCGAATAACGTCCCGACACTTGAGAGCCGATATATAGCCAAGTTGTGAACGACAAATAAATCTAGAGTAAGGAAACAAGAGAGAGAGAAAAGACAAAGGACTAGGACGGGACCGCCGTGAGGAATGATACCCTTGGCTGAGTACCGCAGGGAGAAAGAACCGGCAACAGCAAGCAAGTAAGTGACAGGACACGGGCGCATAGGGGCATAGCATGGGGCCAGTAGGGCCATCTGAATTCGGCATGACAAAGACCCGAGGGGCCATTAACTTAGCAAGCGCGGTACGACGGATGACAAGAGAATAGGGAAGCCGAGAGGTGGACGACCCTGGTGGCCGCGGGACGCTAGAAAATAAGGGCCCAACATGGGGGGTGCCTACGGCAATTAACGGAAACCGCGGATTGGAGGCCCGCAGCCAGAGAAACCGACGCGCGCAAGGCCCAAAAAAAAACAAGGGAAAGGGACCACCATAGGGCAATAAACGTCAAAAGAACATGAGACAACTTGAGGAAAGGCACCGGGAACCACCGACGGGACAAAGTGTCGGGGACCACCGGCGGGACAAAGTGTCGGGGACCACCGGCGGGACAAAGTGTCGGGGACTACCGGCGGGACAAGTGTTAGGGACCACCGGCAGGACAAAGTGTCGGGGACCATCAGCGGGACAAGTGTCAGGGACCACCGGCGGGACAAAGTGTCGGGGACCACCGACGGGACAAGTGGCGGGGACATGAGAAGGTCTCAAGAGGAACTGCAGAGCGGCATGAGGGGAAAACAATCAAAGCAAGATGCACCGTTAAGATCGAGAACTTGACGACCAAGAATATTGGTGCCACTAGTGCAAGCACAAGTGGAAGTAAACGGGAAGGCCAAAAGGAAAAGAAAAAGTAAAGAAACATGAAGGGGGAGGCATGGGAGCAACCCGAAAAATCTCGGATTAGCCTCCACCAAGAAAATGGAGTCAAAAGAATTCATGTGAAAAATAGGCCTCCGGGAGAAAATCGGAGTACGAGGGGCTACTGTGTGAGAGAAATAAAAGTAAAAGGAGGCTCCCATGGACATGTGGGAGCCACAGTTACAGTCCGAGATATAACGGATTGCACCATGGGCATAGTGAGGGCCAAAACTAAAAGGAAGGGCCTCGAAAAGGCCTTAACGACTACTTGACACTTGGCATGCTAGAAAAAGAAAAGAAAAAAAAAGGAGAATAAAACAAAAGGAGTGAGAGAGAGTGAGTGAGTTGGTCGTCAGTAGGGACTGCCACAAGTAGGGACTGGCAGGTCCCTACTGTTCGAAAAGGGAGGGAAAAGAAAAGAAAAGAAAAGAGAAAAGAAAGGAAAATAAAAAAAAAACTTAACGATAAAAAGCGGCCACATAGGGAGGTACATCCGTTAGCAGATACATTCAGGAATATGACGGTTGCAAATGACTTTTATTTTCTCTTGATTTTGCATAGAAAATCAAGAAAAATCAAGGCCCCATGCAACCGAGATACAACGGATTGCATAAGGGGAGGAGAAACACATGTTTTAGGTGCATTTGGAGTCAATACTGAGCCCGGGTGCACTTGAAAGTTGACCGTTTCTTTTTCCTTCAGTTTTGGGCTAGTTGTGGGGCAATGGGGCTAGGAAATTGAACCCTATTGCAGTCCGAGTTACAACGAACTGCATGGGGAAGGGAAAATACATGTTTTAGATGCATCCAGAGTCAATATTGAGTCCGGATGCACTTGAAAATTGAGCACTTCATTTTCTTTCAACTTGGGGCAAGTTGTGGGGCTGTGGGACTAGGGAAATAACCACAGTTGCAGTCTGAGAAATAACGGACTGCATAAGGATGCCTAGGCCAAGGAAAAAATAAGTCATGGCGAACCCAAAAGGCTAGAAAGAAGTGATTTCGGCAAAATCAAATAGAGACGGTAAACAACAACCATGAGATGAGATCTCACGGCCAAGAATAATCGGCACACATGGGGCACTTGAGGAGGGGATATTGAAACTTACAAGGACAAGGAGGTCCTAAAATAAAAATGGGATGACATTCGGGACGATGTCGGGGACTAAATGAAACCAAATAAAAATAGTCGAAAAATGAGATATGCGCCGGCGAAACTAGTACAGAGGAAAGTGGCGGGGACTTGAGATGTCTCAAAGGAACCATAAGCCAACATAAGGTATGGTCACGCGAAGCAAACGGCACCGTCAAGATCAAGATCTAGACGGTGGAAAATATTAGCACCACTAGTGCAAGCACTAGTGGGATCAAGTGGGGGAGCCATGAGAGAAAAGAAAGCAAAATAATGATGATGGAAGGGATACCCAGCAGTCCGAGATATCTCGGACTAACTAGGCATGAAAAAATAGAGCCCCAAAGGGCTCATCACGGAAAAAAAACCGTCAAAAGAAAATCGGAACAAAGGGGGTTCAAAATTGAGGCTAACGGAGGCAAAATGAAGTCTCCTTGAGTGTGGGGGCTTCATTATTGTAATCCGAGATATAACGACCAACTGCTGAGTCTAAATCTGGCCATGGATGAAGATCCATGGTCTAGAAAAAGACTCAACAGCCACTTGACACTTGTCACATCAGAAATAAAAGAATAGAAAATAAAACTGGGAAAAAATGGAGGGAGAATGAGACAAAGGGGGAAAAAAGAGTGAAGGAGAATGTGTCGGCCTATTGGGACTGGCACAGTAGGGACTGGCAGGTCCCTACTGTGACCTCATCCCTCCACATTTAGTGAGGCCTCCACATTTAGTGGAGGGCAATCCAGATTGCAGAGATATGGCTCTTGGGGCAATATCTCTGCAAAATCTGAATTAAAAAGATAAAATTGAGAGAAAATGCAAAGAAAAAATAACCGGTTTTCTTTTGGGTCATGGATCTGAGATTTAGATCCATGGAGGAGAGAATATGGCCGTTTTTGAGAAGGTCAACTCAAACGGTCAACTCCGGAATGAGTTGGTAGCCCCAAATGGAAAGAAACAAAAGAAAGAAAATGACAAAATTGTGCATTTGGCCCAAACGGATGACCAAATGCACCAAAAATTGAAAAAGTGAGCTTAGAGGCTCAAATTTGAAGCAAGGATCACCAAGGGGTAGCTCAGAATATTGTTGGTATTGGATCTCAGCTAGAACCAAGGCTGAAATAGCACCGGGTATGGAAAAATACCTCGGCCTACCAAAAATGGGGTAGAAACTGAAAAAATCGAGACAAAGGTCCACTAGGCCTTTTTCTCTCGAGTGGGGCTGCTCCGTGGGCATTTGGACTCAAAGGGGCAACATTTTGAAAAATAAAAAGAGGCTGAAGGAGGCCAAGAGGCAATCCGAGTTGGTACCAACCCCTCGGATTGCATGTACTTGGCCAAAATAAGGTCCGGGTACCCCTAAAGGGCCTAGTGGTGAATTTTTGCCTTGGGGGTACCTCAGTTCACCTCAAGGCACATGGGGAGGCCCATGGGCTGGCTGGAGTGCTGGTTTTAGCCTACATAAGCTGAGGTTTCATTCCGCCACACTCACATTTGCCTGAGGTGTGCCCATGCTGCCCGAGTGAGCTCATAGGAACACTTCTCTCACTTGGAGTGAGGAGAGGGGAACACCTGTCAATTTGGGAGCTTAGAGGAGACTGTGGGCTAGTGTGAGGAACTCTAGAGGCTGGTGGTAGTGAGGCAGGCCTAGGGAGGTGATCCGCCATAGCCCTCAGGCTGTGAGGGAGAAGGGAAGGCTAGAGGGAGTCCCATTAGCCCTCCTAGAGGGGAGATTCCATAGCCATAGTAATAGGAGCTTGCCATCATCAGCGAGAGACTGAAAAGGAGGACTGGTGAAGGTTTGAGGGGGAAGGGAGTCATAGCCAAGTGAAGGAGAAAGCATCATCAAGAGTGGCACTTCAATTCCAAGATACTAAGGAGGTGAGTGGGAAAGAGAAGATTCTTCTTCTTCTTCTTCTTCTTCTTCTTCTTCTTCTTCTTCTTCTTCTTCTTCTTCTTCTTCTTCCTCTTCTCCTTCTCCTTCTTCTTCTTTTTCTTCTTCCTCCTCTTTTCCTTCTTGTTCCTCTTCATTATTTTTCTTCTTCTTCATCTTCCTCCTCTTTCCTTCCTTCTCCTACTTCCCTAATGATCTCTTATCTACATTCCTTTTTTTTTTCCCTTCATCATCTCTCTTTCTCCATAAGAACTTTCCAAAAGCTTAGAGTAAGTAGTAGGAGGCTTGGTTACTAGTAAGGGCATTCTCGTAAACCATTCCTCCATAGGAACTTTCCAAAAGCTTAGAGTAAGTAGTAGGAGGCTTGGTCACTAGTAATGGCATTCTCGTAAACCATTCCTTCACTCCCATGTGAATCGTCACTTCCCTTCTTATGCTTTCATGCATAAGAGTGAGTTTTACTTACTCTCCCTTCACTTTCTCTTCATTTTCTCACTTCGTAACAAATCGCAACTTTGCCTTGTGCTTATTTTAGTGTTTTGATGATCCTTTCACTCTTGTTTAGTCAATTCCTTCACTCCTATGTGAATCGCCACTTCCCTTCTTGTGATTTTCATGCATGAGAGTGAGTTCCACTCACACTCTCCCTTCACTTTCTATTTATTTTCTCACTTGGTAACAAATCTCAACTTTGCCTTGCGCCTGTTCCTTTCACTCTTGTTTAGTCCATTCCTTCACTCCAATATGAACCGTCAATTCCCTTCTTGTGATTTCATGCATGAGAGTGAGTGAAACACATTCTCCCTTCACTTTCTCTTTATTTTCTCACTTGGTAACAAATCGTAATTTGGCTTTGTGCTTATTCTAGTGTTTTGATGATCTTTTTACTCTTGTTTAGTCCATTCCTTCACTCCCATGTGAATCGTCATTTCCCTTCTTGTGATTTCATGCATGAGAGTGAACTCACTCTCCCTTCGCCGTCTCTTCATTTTCTCACTGATAATGAATCGCAACTTTGATTTTCGGTTATAATGGTGCCTTGATGATTCTTTTCACTTACTTTGCTCAATTTTCTCACATAGTGATGTGCCGTTTCATTCTTGGTTGTTTACATGGGCACCATGCATGTGTTTGAGTAAGTCTCATTCACATGTATGGTTCATCTCTCAAATGATGATGTTTCATTTCATTCTTGGTTGCTTACTTGAGCTTCATGCATGTGTTTGAGCAAGTCTCACTCACATGCGTGACTCATCTCGCACATGATGATGTTTCGTTTCATTCTTGGTTGCTTACTTGAGCTTCATGCATGTGTTTGAGCAAGTCTTACTCACATATGTAGCTCATCTCTCACGTGATGATGTTTTTGTTTTATTCTTGGTTGCTTACACGAGCTCCGTGCATGTGTTTGAGCAAGTCTCACTCACATGTGTGGCTCACCTCTCACATGATGATGTATCGTTTCATTCTTAGTTGCTTACATGAACTTCATGCATGTGCTTGAGCAAGTCTCACTCACATATGTGGCTCATCTTCCACTTGGTAATAGTCTGATTCCTTCTTAACTGCTTCATCACTTACATGCATGTGTTCTCACTAGTCACACTCTCACTTTGTCAATTCCATGCGCTTGGTGATTGTTCGATTCATACTTGGTTGTTCCATCACTCACATGAATGTGTTTTCACTAGTCACACACTCACTTTGTCAATTTTATGCACTTGGTGATTGTCTGATTCATACTTGGTTGTTCCATCACTCACATGCATGTTTTCTCACTAGCCACACTCTCACTTTGTTAATTTCATGCACTTGGTGATAGTCCGATTCATACTTGGTTGTTCCATCACTCACATGCATACGTTCTCACTAGTCACACTCTCACTTCGTCAATTTCATGCACTTGGTGATTGTCCGATTCATACTTGGTTATTCCATCACTCACATACATGTGTTCTCACTAGTCACACTCTCACTTTGTCAATTTCATACACTTGGTGATTGTCTGATTCATACTTGGTTGGTTCATCACTCACATGCATGTGTTCTTACTAGTCACACTCTCATTTTGCCAATTTCATGCACTTTGTGATAGTTCGATTCATACTTGGTTGTTCCATCACTCACATGCATGTGTTCTCACTAGTCACACGCTCACTTTGTCAATTTCATGCACTTGGTGATTGTCTGATTCATACTTGGTTGTTCCATCACTCACATGCACGAGTTCTCACTAGTCACTCTCTTACTTTGTCAACTCCATGCACCTGGTGATTGTCCGATTCATACTTGGTTGTTTCATTACTCACATGCATGTTTTCTCACTAGTCGCTCTCTTACTTTGTCAATTTCATACACTTGGTAATTGTCCGATTCATACTTGGTTGTCCCACTACTCGTTTGCATGTGTTCTCACTAGTCACTCTCTTACCTTGTCAATTTCATGCACTTGGTGACTGTCCGAGTCATACTTGGTTGTTCCAGCACTCACATGCATGTGTTCTCACTAGTCACACTCTCACTTTGGCAATTTCGTGCACTTGGTGATAGTCCGATTCATTCTTGGCTGTTCCACTAGTCATATGCATGTGTTCTCACTAGTCACACCCTTGCTTTCTCCATTTCACACACTTGGTGTCAGTCCGATTCATCCTTGGTCAGTCGGCTTGACATACGCATGGCCTAGAAGGACCCCCGTGCTCTAATCGGACGCGGTAAGTAGGGAGTAAGAGGAATGACTGTTTTTTTGATAGGACTGCAGTTGCTGCTTTTGCTGTGCATAACAATATTCACTGCTGCTGCTGATGACTGACCAAGTCCCTTGCTGCGGCTGCTGCTGCTGAAAAAAAAACAACGGCCAACCTCAGGAGCACTGGCCGACCCGAAAATGGGACGAAGGGGCCAATGCCACCGGGGGGCACTCTGGCCAAGTTCCGCCAAACCAAGGATATGAGGGTTGGGATTTCTGAGACCTCATATCCTAAGCGTAAACAGATGACCTGCAGAACCTGCAGGTCATCTGAGTCCATTTTCCTGCAAAAACTGGAAGTGGACTTACCGAACTGTTCGCCTTGAGGCCCGGACAACGCCCGAAAACGGCAAGTATGGGCAAACGATGACGGACTTCGACCAAATTTAGTAGGGTGCTTCCATAGGGCACAGACAGTGAACCCACCAAAATAGGACTGGTTCTGACCTCGTTTAGGTTAGAAAACGCAAGCCTGTGTTTTTCGGCTCTCCTTCTTAGGTAAAAATGGCAAAAACGGCAAAATCTGCAGATCTGTAGATCTGCAAAGACTGCGTTTTTTTAAATCTGTGTTTTTGTGCAAAGTCTGTGCTTTCTGCATATCTGTTGTAGGACTACTACTGCAAGTCTGAAGTTTTTGAAGTCCGGAGCAAGGGAAGACCTAGGAGACAAAGCCGAACGCGTGAAGTAGGACGGAGTATCGGCACCCTGCACCATCCCCCTCCTCGATCTTCTTCACCTGTCTACCATAGCCATCCACCTCACACCATCTCCCTCCTCCATCTTCTTCACCCATCCACCATAGCCATCCACCTCGCACTATCTCCCTCCTCCATCTTCTTCACCCGTCCACCATAGCCATCCACCTCACACCATCTCCCTCCTCCATCTCCTTCACCCATCCACCATAGCCATCCACCTCACACAATCTTCCTCCCCTCATCTCCTTCACCCATCCACCATAGCCGGCCACCTCGCACCATCTCCCTCCATCTCTTTCACCCATCCACCATAGCCACCCACCTCACACCATCTCCCTCCTCCATCTTCTTCACCCATCCACCTCACGCCATCTCCCTCCTCCATCTTCTTCGCCCATCCGCCATAGCCATCCACCTCACACCATCTCCCTCCTCCATTTTTTCCACCCATCCACCATAGCTATCCACCTCACACCATCTCCCTCCTCCACCTTCTTCACCCATCCACCATAGCCATCCACCTCACACCATCTCCCTCCTCCATCTTCTTCACCCATCCACCACAGCCATCCACCTCGCAACATCTCCCTCCTCCATCTCCTTCA
>BFEA01000047.1:47917-58298 GCA_003427395.1 Chara braunii
CAAACATGGCAATGCAAGAGCAAGACCTACTGACTCGAGCAATGACAAAACAAAGTCAAGTGAGGGAAGAATGAGAACTCATAATAGCCTCAGAAAGTACACTTGTAGGGAACACAGCCAACACCGGTCAAGAGTCCTCACTCATCCCTCTGAATCTCACACTCAGTTTCTCACTTTGCTGTGTGTTTCTTGTGCCTCGAACCATGTCCCTGTACTTTCTGAGCTTGTGGCCTCTGGATGTAAAGCCACCTGAACCCTGCTAGCTCCGAACACTTCCATCCAAGTCCTGTGATACGGAAGTCAACCATAACACAGAACTCCTCCCATAGAGTAGGGAGATATGGTCGAGGGAATGTTCCCCGCCTGAGATGCGGGAACTCCGAAGGTTCGGTCGCTGCCTCATAATCGATCACCGCAGGCGAAATGTACCTCTTTGCTAAATCCACCAGGTCGCCCCATCTGGAGCCGTCTGTAAAATAATAGGGGACCGGAGGTTTGGGGTAGTCTGTAAAGAGCTTGGGGCCAAAACTGTAGACCAGCTTCGAGTCCCCTTGGAGTTTCTCAACTTTCCATTGCACTTACATAGCTGCTGCCACCCAAACTGCGTCAAAGTGTGGATGTGTCTCATTCCCTTTCTTTAGGTACACCGGAAGGTCCTTGACTGTACCTCCTGCAAATTTTGTAAGAGCGACGAAGATTGACAGATCTTCGCGCTTGAAGTCGTCAATCTTGGCATAACTGTATGGGAAACTTTCCTTTGAGGCTACCTGATTGAGACTGTCGAGGACAGACGGTTCGATTGAAATGGGATTGATTTCTCTCATGGGCTCAATCAAATAGATACTCTAGGATAGAAGAAAAAGGAAACCAGATTTTGACTGACGAGTGTATGCTACAGGTTGAATCGACTGTTGCCCACTGAACAGGTGACAACTGTCGCTAGACGAACGTGTCCTTAGTTGCCACTCGATAGCTGTCTGAAAGTTCCTTGAAAGTTGTCTGAATATTATCTGAAGATTGCCTGAAAAATTGTCCGAATGTTATTTGATATGCTGATTCACTGAACCGTAGATTCACATGTATGGTGCTGCAAGATGAAACAGCTGAACCACTGAAGGGTGTTTGTGGTTCAGATGCTGGTGGATCTCAAGTAATGGAGATTTGAGCACTACTGAGTGTTGACTGCGTACAGGTTAACATTAAGCTGAATGCGGATGGAATACTAATTGAGTTCTTGGTTGATTGGCGCTTAGACACTAGTTGAGCACTCAACTGAGAGACCAATTTGTAGATGTTGCCATGTTCTCCCACCATGTCAGTTCACGCTTTTATGTACCATGCAGAGCGTTCCCAGTAACCCCCTCTCCACTCACTCCCGTTGTCGGTCACTGGTGATCCCTAGTGTCGCGACAATGTCCTCTGAAGAGGAGACAGCATTGTACAACTCTGACTGGTTCCGAAGATGTAAGTGATGTATTTGGCCGATTTTGCTCTCTCACTGAACCTGATGTCTACCCCCTGGTCGGACTTCACATAGTGCTCAAACAATGAACTCCGGTGGGTTCTCTGATGCAACCGAGCAAGCCACGTAGACAATTGTAGTGATTATGTTTCTGACCAAAACTCTGACAATGCTTAATATGCTTAACTGAGATCTGTCTCCGGACTGTATTACGTGTTGTTCCTTCACGTCCGGCTTCTGAGTACTGCTACATGATTAGTCCCATCGATATCCCTCTTCGTCTACTCGCTGTTACACATTAGGGGTTCTCCTTCTTCCCCTCTTACTACTTGCCGTTAACGGGTTCTTGTGCTCGGTTTACTGCTTCTACAGATGAAAAGGTGCAGTGCAACCGTCCGTCCGCCCCATAGAGGTAGAGGGTATATGCAATGATCCTTTGATCCTCTACTAGCTCTAGTCCTCCCTCCTTCATTAGTCCCCAAACACGCTGGACTTTCTCGATCGCCTCCCTCTCCCAGTCATCTCCTTTGTCAAAATGGAGAGAGTAGGTTACCTGCAATTTGCATTCACTCCCCATGGTCTCCCCTCACCACTTTGCTGGGAACTCACTTCTCTGGTCAGCACTACTAGCCTCTCAGCTTATCTTCATTTGTCCGTTATCTGGTCATCCTCTTGAGTCTCCAAACGTAGTTGTATAAAAGTCAAGTTTTAGATTTGGTTGATCCTGCATACATCTGGGTTGAAGATCGCTGGTAGCCTACTGGGTATAGATGGAAGACTTAGCGCGCTCAACTGTCGGCAGTCCCCAGCTAAATTTCCATACCTGGCGTCTTGCCGTGAGGGTCATAGCCAAGTAAACAGTTTTTTATTTAACCACACACCTTCAATAGCCAATAGTCATCAATCCTTTTTCTCAATCGGAGTTTGCCAGCGTCGAGATGACTTTTCGGGGTTTTGGGATTCCCTTCTGCTAAAACACAGCTTGATACATCAGTGTACTCCGATCTCTTGGTTTTGACACTTTGCTCTTATTTGAGTAGTTGGTTGAGCGTAATAGTCACCCATAGATGCTTAATTGTTAACCGGATGAAATCCCACTGATTATCTATTTACACTTTTCTTTTTCACAACCACTACTAAAGGTTTCTAGTCACCGATTGGAGAGGACCGACTCTCCTCTTTTTAAGTGGAGCGAAGAGATATCTTGGCAGGTCATGCAACTTCAAGCATCATACTTAGCCTGCCCAAATAAAGGCAACATCTCACGGTTCCCTCTCGAACAGAAAATCTAGGGACGTCACTTATAGTACATTCCATCCCAATAGCACACTACACGCTACCAGCAGGGAATCACTCATTGAATGAAATACGTGGCTCCCAGACCCATCGTTATTAGGCCTTGGCTGGAAAGGTTATAAATAGCCACCTTCATCACAAAGCTTTGCCCAACCCTCAGAATTGGCGTTTCTCTCACTATCGCCTTGCCTCGCCCCCTTAATAGATCAAAAATGACTTAATCAGGGGGCATAACCAATGATTGAGCTTGGAGCCATTCACTTTTAGGACCACAGTCCATGGACAAACTCTCACCAGGTCTTTCCGGAATCGGAAGGGGCTTCATGAGCCCAAGAGGAGCCTAAGTACGTGGCTTGTCCCTCTGACAGACCTGACAAGTCTCCACGTACAGTTGGGCATCTCGCATCATCGTGGGCCACTAGAACCGTTGCAGCAGATTGGTCGCTGTCTTCTTATACCCAAAATGGCCGGTGACAAAAACAAACTACGCAAAGACTCTTTATTTGGGACACACAAACGTTTACTCCCCTCCTTCTCAAGGAACAACAAGCCATTGACCAACTCAAACTCGGCAGAAGTCTTCTTGTCCTTCGCCTCAAGTCTGTGAATAAAGTGAAATAGAATATGAATTCAATTCAAAAAAATAATCAAATACAGTGAATACATAAGTTTGAATAGTATGATCTCAGACATGAACTAGTCCTCGCGATAGGCTTCCACCAAAGAGCGAGTAACATCGTCCGTAAGATCAAACTCAATAATCAGCGCACCTGAGAAGTGAGGTCTACGCGACAAGGCATCAGCAACCTTATTGTACTCCCCTTTCAGGTACTGCAGGTCATACAACTCAATGACTTCAGGGTCTGATGATCAGTCCTGAGGATGAAGAACCTCCCAAGGAGATAGTGCCTCCAATGAGTCAGAGCCTTGTAAAGAGTTTCTTCTCATAGGTGGACTTGGCCAACTTCTGAGACGGCATTTTCTTGGACATGTACTCCACTTGCCTCAACTTCTTCCCCTCCTGTTGTGCAAGTACGGGGCCTATGCCAAACTGGCTAGCATCCGTAGTTACTATAAATGGTTTGTCAGGATCAGGAAGTTTCAAGACCTCATGATGCGTCAACACATGCTTCAGATGTCTGAAGGCAGCCTCACATTTGTCTGTCCACTCCCATGGGGTATCCAGGCGAGTCGGGTCAGTCAAAGTGGCGGCAACTATGCTTGCGATCGTAGCCGGTCATCCCTAAGAAAGACCTCATCTCAGTCATAGACTGAGGATGCGGCCAGTCACGAATGTTGGCCACCTTTGCGTCATCGGGCTTCAATCCCTCCGTGAAATCTCATGACCCAAGTACAAGACACGGGTGCGGCCACACTCGCACTTCTCACCGTTGATCTTGAACTTGTGCTGTCGAAGAAGGCTAAGGACTTTGTCCAAATGAGCAACATGCTCCTCGACAGTCTTACTTAAAATAAGTATGTCATCGAGGTACACGATGACAAACTTATCCAAGTAGTCATGAAATATATGATTCATAGCGTGTTGAAAGGTGCCAGGAGCATTGCACAGGCCAAAAGGCATCACCACAAACTCGTACAGACCGTACCTGGTCTGAAATGCGGTTTTGTGTTGATCCTCAGGCCGGATTGCAATCTGATGGTACCCAGACTTCAGATCTATCTTACTTAAGTACCGACACCCTTGCACTTTGTCTAGCAAGTCATCAATGTGCGGTAGGGGCTCTCGGTTCTTGACAGTGATGGCATTGAGGCCCCTATAGTCAATGCACATCCTAAGTGTTCCTTCCTTTTCCTTTGGTACGAATAGGACTGGTGAACCATAAGGAGAAACACTCGGCCGGATCCAACCCTTTTCTACGAGTTCCTTGAGTTGCCGGCGAAGCTCGTCAAGCTCGCCTGGAGACATCCGATTGACCCTGTGATAATCTCTATCGCGTGGACGACCCCCCTCTCAACAACCCCTGTCGGCTCTTCAAATAGATCTGGGTATTTAGCAACTACTCCCTCTATCTCCGACGGCATTTTCACTGGCTCGCCTGCAGCAGAGACATAAACTAGATACATACCCTCCTCCTGATTTTGCTTATAATAATTATAGAACGCGGCCGCACACATGCATCCTTGGGACTCAATCAGACTACTAGTTTTAAACTTACGTAATCCGGCGGTCCCTCCACCTGGCAAGGTGTGTTTGACCACTTTTCGGTCCCAGTCAAACTGGGGCTGTGCCACAGAGAGGTAGTACATACCTAACAACATATCCATGGGGAGTTCATCGGTCACTAGGAACGAGACGCGATGTCTCAATTCCCCTCCCGCATACGGGAAACAACACTCAACATCCTAGAGGTAGTTATTAACTACCATGCGCTATTTGTTGGCACAGGTCGACTCGGGCGCTGCACTTGCCCCTGTAAGCGGAGCCTCTTAACGCACGCGCGACTGATGAAGTTCCTGGTCGAGCAAGTGTCATAATAGGCCCCGGCCTTGCGGCCGCCAATGACCACCTCGCTGACGAACATCTCACCCTTAGGGGCTTTGGCTAATGTCGTCCAAGAAGCTAGCGGGTCTGATCTAGACCACTCCTCCTCTAGCTCCTCTAAGGACTCAAACACATTCATCGAACAGAGGCTCGATTGGTCTGAACGTGTTTGGGGGACGACGATGGAGTCAGTAGCTTGGGCCATCTCTTGAGATGGTGAGGGTGTATCCACCACCTCGACCCTAGCAGGAACAACTACTATTCCTACTGGCCCGACGTGTTTCCCGGAGCAGTGCCAAAAGTACTAGCCAAATTGCTACCAACGGGAGTGGAGGATCCCAACGCCTGCCCCATCGTAGGCGGGATCTTCTCGGTCACCTTCTTGTTCCGACACTTGAATTGGTTATCGCCATATTGGCCACAACGGATACAAGCTTGCCGCGTGTACCGATCTCTCCACACGTCCTCACTGAGACCCGCTTTCTCCCATGGAAGAGCGTTGGGGTCAACTTGACTCCTTGACCGGGAACCTCCTCGGCGTCTACCGGTCGCCTTTCCTTTATGAGCTACGGCAGAGACTACTCCACCCTCTGGAACTTCTACGCTGCCTGCCTCTGAACCAACTCCCGCCTGGAACTCGTCGTCCAACTCGATGGTGGAACCATCGTTGTCAACGAACATAATGCGGCCCTTAGCCTTCCAGTTGGGAGGCAGTGACTTCTTCCTACCATCCGTCGTAGGATTATGTCCATGCCCTATCTTGGCCTCCAGGTTTAGGGCCTTCTTACTGAATGAGGGAAAGTTGTGCATATTGATGTTGGCCTCACGTGCCAACTGATTCCTGAGAGGCATGGGAAAGCATCTCAGGTAGGAGGTGAGTAAACCTGGGGGTCATAGCGCACCCCAGAGACACAGATCAGACGCTCTACAACGTCAGTGGCTTCCCTTACTGACTTGAACTGCCTCGTGTGCAGTGTCAGGATCGCATCAGTGGCTTTTTGAGCCTCCTGAGGATCATGCCATTTGTCTTCCACCATCTTGAGAAAGTCCTCCAGTTTCTGGTGGGCTGCCCAAGCGCGGAAGTCATGACCGTACCCCTGTAGTTGCACTAAACCACTCAACCATCGTGCTGCACTCCCCTCTAGATAGGAGGCATCCACAAGCACTTCCTCGTGCAGCAAGGTAAGTTTACATTTGACATAGACCGGCATTGCCCTCAACCAAGTGTCGAGGTCTTCACCCCTCTTATCCACTATAAAGGGTTTAGGAGCGGCGATGGCCGTCTTTGGTACCCACTGACTTTGTCCCGGTCCCTGCATCACTAAGGGCTGTGGACCCTGTGATGCAGGTGGCTGGACTAGCTGTTGGGGCTGTGAACCCTACGGCTGCGCAGGCTGCGAGACTGCAGGTTGCCCGCTTACGGCAACCTGTGACGGAGGTTGGGTAAACACTGTCTGTACAGGGACCTGTAAACTAGGACCTGCTGAGAACCCGCCTGTCAAAGGCATACCCAAGGAAACGGGCTGGACAGATGCTGGAGCTGTGTATGGGGATACCCCAGTCACCGATGGGACAAAAGGAGGAGGATGTACAACGGGCCAGGCACCGGGCCCGGACGGTGATGGTGCCGCCTGCATTCGCCCGACTAACACAACCAGACTCTACTGGATGTCCTGTAAGATCTCCATTTGGTGATCTTGCATTTCTACTACACTCAACAAGACGACCGTATAGTTCTCACATCATCCTCCGTCTCTGCAGGGTCCATTTCCTCTGACTCACTGGCGCCCGCTTGTCTCCGCTGCATCCTGGCTCTTCTTCTAATCATTCTCTCTTTCTCTGCCTTAATCTCTCCTAAAGCCTGTTGTAGTTGTGCCTCACGATCAGCAGGTCGTTGTATAGCGACCTCCTCAGGAGTCATCACTAGGGGCTGGCTTGCCATTACACCAGTGGACTGACTCATGGTCTGCGGGACCGTTGACCCTACAGATCCTGAATTACCAGCCTGAGAACTTTGCTGCGCAGAAGTGGCCATGGTTGTTGAAGCTGCGGCTTCGCTTACCAACGCCCTGCTAGCCTCTGCTGCGCTAGCTCTCCTCTGCTGCTGCTGCCTCTCCCTACGCTTGCGGAATAGATATTTGTCACCCTCTGGTCCTAATGCCAAATGGGCAATCGGGCGTCTAGCCGATCGCAAGAGTCGGTCGTCCGATTGCGGATCCTCCCTGTCACTCATAAGCTACAGCACTGTACAGTACCTGCACTAGGACACTCAATCGATGCCTACTGTAGTGGCGTGTTCAGTCCGATTTATAATAAAAATAAATAAATAATTAGCGGCTATGTCAGAGACCATACATTCGGGTCCAACAGGTAAGTTCAGATTCCTACAAATGATACTATTCTACTTTGACTAGTTCGCAAATAGAAAGCACAATGAACAGAATCAGTTCTAAACTATGCTGTCTGTCAGATGACAATGGCAGTACATCTAACTAATTTAAATAAAAATAATCATCATTTGTTGGGTCTGTTTGCAGCATGGGATCTTACTCAAACTTATCACCTGGAATCTACCCCTTCCCCAATTCCCCTTGATTGTCACTTGATGTCAGCGTCCCTGAGCAATCTGGTTTAGCGTGCATGACTAAAGGTGTGCACACGGCCCACCCCTGTGGCCCGAGTAGCTGCTGAGCTGGCCAACCCTGCACTTTGTTTATCCTCGCGTGCAGCGAGCCTTACATCGATTGGCTGATCAAGAGGCCATTTAACGACCGGCCCCAAGTGTCATCAGGAATTATTTTACGTTGCAGCAGGACGACGATCACAGCAAATGGTTTCCCCAGCCGGTGTTTATATATAGACGCCCGGTACTCGTCTCTCCCATAGGGCTGGCCTGCCCTTCAGTACCCCTCTATGAGCGCAGCAAGCAGACAAGGACAAAGCAGCAAAGCATGCGTGCTCTACTCCCGGTGGGTTGGCATGGTGACCGTGACCCAGTGCTCCATCCAGGGCCCTTCAGAAAGCACCACCCTCTCCTTCCAGATGCTCCACGTGAACAATGCCGACTCTCAAGGTTGAGCGCACACGACACCTCACATGAGAGGACTCTCAAGAAGGAACTCACAACCTCACGGTAAGAAGTGATGAAGAGGGTGGATAAGGTTAAGAGCAACACACCTCATTATAGCTGCCCCCAACCACAGATATTCTTACCAGATGACCTGATGGCGATTGCGATGACCAGTCACTGCATCGGCACAACCAGCATTATCTCGCCGTTCCACCTCAGCATCAGTCAACCACCAGATAGTTCTCAACACACTGCGAACACCCAATATACACACCATAGCCTTCCTGGCGATTCCCCTCTCCTCCTGGGTTGCCACACCTTGTCTCCGCCCTCCTCACTACACACCGCCTACGGCCAGACTCACCAAGCAGACCGCATGTATGTACCGCATAGGCAGAAGACAAGCACCAGATGAGCGCAACGTACCACGGCTCCGATACCAAATTGGAAGGAAGATGAGCGATAGTGAACTTCAGAAATCAAACAGCATTATACACATAAGGCCAGATAGTCGTGACCTCGAACCAACAGCAGAATTGCATCATGAGTTTCACCAAATAAGTTGACAATGCTGGAATAGTCTCGTCATCATCATCAACGAAGAACCAATGTTGATATCCTATCTGGCGCTCGGCACCCAGACTACAGCTGGCAGATCCTATCTAGCCTACTTCTACAATGCCGCCGGATGACGTCAACAGCTTCACCGAAGTACGAGCAGATCTCGGACAATGCCGTCGCTTCTAGCACTAGGTATGTCTCTCGTATCACCCACAACCTCGTTCCCCAACTCACAGATGCCACTTGCACCCAAGGACCACCCTGCGCCACACCCAGCTCACAGCAGCTCAGCTCGGCTATGGCTGCCTGCTCCTTCCAGCTCGCCCGTGAGCGCGTGAGCGCTGGCCAGCTTCAGCGCAGCAGCGCTTGTGCAGCATGCAGCCAGCACCCGAATGTCCAATGTGGAGGCAGGCCCTTTGCTATATGGAAGTGGCCTGCCTGCGTTCTGTCCCAGGCTGTGCTGGGCCTCTCCCAAGAAGCTTCCGGTAGGCCCCGGTAGGCTGAGGCCCAGTCCAAACAAATCAGGCCCAGGGCCTGAGGTGGTTGCTTGCGCCCAACTGCCTTCGGCCTGTGTTTGGCCCACATCCCGTACCCAGCCCAGGGCCTGCCTTCGATACATGCAAACAGGTGGCCCAGGGCCTGGGTTCTTTTAACCAACTGGCGCTGCACAACTGCTCGAATTTCCTCAGTTGCATGGTGGCCAAAATTAGGGGCCTTCAGGCCCTCGTCGAGCCTGCCTTCACTTAGGGCGGCCGACGTGCTGCTTGGCAGGGCCTGAAAGGGGCACATCGGGGCTTCAGCCTCGCACTTGCTCAATGCGAGTCTGTGATGGCCCACCTGAGATTTGGCTAGCATGTGATTCACACGCTTTGTTTTGTGAGGATTATGAAGGCATAGCCCATGCAATTTTTATTTCTTCATATGTTTGATGGCAGTCAGCATTGCATTCATGTACGGCACCTTGACATGTCATGTTGTAGACAGGGGCTGGAACGGCAGTGCCTATACAATTGCGGTTGGTGTGCCTCTGTGTTCCTAGCATGTGGTAGCCACGTAGCCCGTGCCATCCGATGCAGCAACTGCAACTGCAAGAATTGGATGCGGTGCTTCCACTGTCCACGCTCGAACTGGTCCTGTCCGGTTTGTACGCGTGGCCACTTACCATATGCAACGGCTGCTCCTCAACTCAGAAATCTCCTGCAACCCAAACACTGACTGACCTCTTGGGTCATTCTCGAGTATGCTGCTCCAACGGTGATAATTGAGAACCCTGTGAAGTTTGTCATTCTCTGCTCTGTTCTTTGCCCCTCTATTTCCCTTCTCCGTCCGTCCGTCTGCCTGCCTGCCTGCCTGCCTGTCTGTCTGTCCGTCTGCCTGCCTGTCTGTCCATCTGCCTGCCTGTCTGTCTGTCTGTCTGTCTGTCTGTCTGTCTCTCTCTCTCTCTCTCTCTCTCTCTCTCTCTCTCTCTCTCTCTCTCTCTCTCTCTCTC
>BFEA01000047.1:140404-174853 GCA_003427395.1 Chara braunii
GTTCACATAATGACCCCCACCATAACCTCCCCAACCCCCAACCCCTGAAATAACCCCTTCCCCAGTGCCCGCCCCGCCCCGGAATGAAACTTCTCTGTTCACAGTTTTCTTTGCGGATTTGGGAAGATCTCGGTGAGCGCGGACCAACCGTGCATTTAGAAAAGAGAAGAAAAAAAATTGACATCTTTTGGGCCCAACCGGAATTCCGGTTGGACCACCTGGAGTCGATCCGGGCCGGTCCAACCGGCTGGTTGCTGGTGCAGCCCTGGTTAAAAAAAAAGAAAAAAAGAAAGGGTTCTTAATGAACACACGGAAATTAATTGGAAAATGCAACGGCGGCTCATACGACGCTGGGCTTGGTAATATCTCATCGTATGAAAAAGACTAAACGACATCATTACAGGCCTAAATTAGGAAACAAAAGACATTGCACTGATGATTGCAGACATTGTAGTTACACAGGAAAGGTATCTGCCCGAATCCAATGAACACAACATACAACAAGAAAGTTGGGGCCCGTCAAGGACGAAATATGGTCCGACAATCATTCAGGAAGCTGCAGGGAGCGGTGATCCTCATCCTGAGAAAACCAAGCTCTACAAAACGGGCGAAATATTGGCAGGGGCAGCAGATCAGGAAGAAGGAAGATGGTGTTGGATGGATTGTGGATGGAAAGAAGAAGAAGAGATCAGACTAATCAACACCTATGCTCCAAATGATGTCACAGGAAGAAACAGGTTTTTGTACATTCACATGGAGAGATCATCCCACCCATATCGCCTGCAATTCAGGGGTTGGGGGTTGGGGTTGGGGGGGTTATGGTGGGGGTCATTCTCCCTGGGGATTGGAATGCCACAATAGACCTGTTGTACGACCGGGTATCTAGTTCTGCCACAGTCCAACTGTCCCAACAGGCTGCTTTGATCCCGGGCCTCGTGATTGATCACGACCTTAAAGAACCGTTCAGAACATTACACTCCTAGGAGAGAACCCTTTTTTTTTGTCTTTAACCTACTCATCGGTAAAAACAAAAGATGTGCACAACACAGCACAACACAGCATTTTCAAGGTTAGACGATTTCCTAGTATCGGACTTCCTAGTGGGGGCAGTTAATGAGGCTAGTGTCTTAACGCTGCCCCGATTGGACCATAAACTTTTCAGCATGTCGATGCACCTTCCCCCAATCACGACCTGGAGCATTTTCAAGGAGGCTAATATATTATCGATGGCACCACATGGAGGTAAGTCATAAGCTTTGACCAGCATACAACGAAAGGTTGTAGCTCCTTCAAACTAAACAATTCTCTCCTACTCCGTGGAATCTTTCAGAAAGGCATTCAGGACTGGTGGAGATGAACACGAGAGGAATTCCCACAAATGCAAAAACAGATGGGAATGGTTCGTAAATGGGTACCTCATGCTCTCCCGAACTGAGTCAATGATGTCAAAAAAGATGGCCAAAGAAAGAAAACAAAGAAAACAAAGTCTCGACACAACTCTCAAACTAGCAGAAACTAACCTGTCATGCAACCCGGCATCCCACCTGTACTCTTAACATTTTCTGTACACAAGAGAAGAACTGGCGCTGTGGAGATTACGTGCACTGCGTGATCGTTGCAGTGGTTAAGGCACCAGGCTGTTAATCCTGAGATCGTGGACGTGATTCCTTCAATATCCGTTCATAGGAATAGCCGAATATCTATGTGGGAGTGCGAATAGCGGAAAACTATGTGGGAGTGCGAATAGCCGCGCACCTGTCTCTTATACACATCTAGATGTGTATAAGAGACAGCTATGTGGGAGTGCGAATAGCCGCGCACTGCATGATTGTTGCAGTGGTTAAGGCGCCCGGCTGTTAATCCTGAGATCATGGGCGTGATTCCTTCAATATCAGTTCAGAGGACTAGCCGAATAACTATGTGGGAGTGCGAATAGCGGAAAACTATGTGGGAGTGCGAATAGCCGAAAACTATGGAGGTCTGCGGTTTCAACGAGTGCCAATTGTGTTGTTGGCAGTGATCTGGGGTTTGGAGGGGACACACGAACAGCTTCCTAATGATGGGGCGGGGGCAGAGCAGACAAAGCTCGCAGGATAGACAGGTGGAAGGGTGATCAAATTGTACCATGAGGCAGGGCCATGGTGGGCATTCTAATCACGTAGCGGGCAGTGCAGTATGGAGGTATGCTGCGTTCCGTATGGAGGGGAGTAGATCTCCTCGCACGAGGGCAATCAATGCTGCTCTCTGTTCTATAGTTCTTGCTCCTTTTTGTAAAAAAAGGGACGTTGGAGCTGGTTTCCAGCAGGTGCAGCTCCCCCCAAGCGCATGGGAGGGTGCTCTCATCACCTCCAATGGTCCCCCCCCCAAGGATGTTAGAAAGAAGAAAAAGAAAAGCAATCGCCAGGCCGTAGGTACTGGCATTCTTAGTTTCTGACTGTCAATCGAGGGACCTTGTCCCAGGTGGGCTATGAAGGACACATCCAAATGCCATGCCTCCTCTAAACCACCAGCACTTCGGCCAGCTTGAAAAACAAATATCCGGCTCGCATTCAGCCACATCTTTCAGGGGTCGGGGTACCGGACCAAAACGGCCAATGGGGCCAGCCACAACGAGGCCCGCGCCGTTCGTTGTTTTTTGGGTGTGCGCCGTGCAGGGCATTTTCAGGCTCAGCTTCAGTAGCTGGGCGAGGTAGTACATGGACCCAGTCTTGTAGAAAAGAAGCTCATCACCTCTTTCGAAAAGTTTGGGGCCGGCACGCCGTCGATAAATTTCATCAGTGGCCGGCCTCGCATTTCGTGCCTCCAAAACTTGCGGTGAGGGGCCCACCGCCGATGTATGGCCATGTACTGGTGGTTTAACAATGAAGTTCGGCTCAATCCAAAGCCACCGAAACCAAATCTTCAGCGCAGCCAAACAACGAGATTCCTTCTAGCCAAAAACTCACAGTATTGGTTACAACAATCAACCATCCAAATCTTTGCCACCAAAAAGTTTAACAGAGTGGATATTCTATATAAACGCGGACAGGCCCAAGCCGACTTAGCACCAGTAGGGCCTCTGACAGTGAATCAACACAATGTGGTGAGGGTGCCGCCAGGATGAGCCCTAAATTGCACATCTCTGGATTAGAGATTTCCACACCCCTTCTTACCGCCACCTCCGCTCTTCGCCCCCTCGTCCCTTCTGTCCTCCCTCCCTCCCTCTCCCCACATCACTCTTGGCCAGCCCAGGGGTATGCATCGCCTGGGTGCCCATCCACACCCTTCGGAGTGACAACTTTCCCTGAATCAGAGAAACGGCCTTTTTTTGCTTTCTTTCTTTTTCCTCTTTGTAGGGAAAAACAGAAAATTCAAATTGACGCCGGGGACCTCACAATTGAACCTTGGACAGGATGCACTGGGGCCATCAGCAAGCTTGAGCTCAAAAATGAAATCGCTGAAAAGCAGGTGCTGTACATCAGAGCTCGAAAACCTTTTTCTCTTTCCTTTTCAACAGGTTCTCAACAGCACTGTTCTTTTCCCTTTTCTCTTTTGGTTTTGTTTCATCTACTCCAGCACAGGGGCATGGTCCCACCAGCACTGGATAGAGGGTATGGTTGATCCAGTGTGACACAGTGTGGCAGTGGCAATGACAGATTCATTACCAATTCGTGGGCAGGAAAAACAGGAGAAAGGCAAAGTAGTACAAACCTCGAGCCCTGAAGTCACGAGCTGTGCTTCCCACCCATCAGATCACAGATGATCTCATGGCAGACCGGCTTTCTGAACGACAAGAAAGGCTGGCCTCCATGTGCTCTGTGATTTGAGGAGTGCGTCAGCCAATGGGATTATTGCACCAAACCTGGGAAATGGCCGAAATCTTCTATCACAGGGGGTATGCCGGATCCCACCTCTCCTTGGGGTTGGCATAACCCCATGGGATGGAGCAAATTTTAGCGGGAAGCTCCTTTTCCACCGGCATGCACAGAGTTAACCACCAGTACCTTTCCTATATGTCGACCGTGGGGCACTGTGTGCCGGCCCGAAATTCAAGACTGGCCGCCAATTCGATTTATCGGCGGCTGCCCTTCCGTTTCAGGCCAGCGTGTTACCCAGCGCGCCTCTGAAAAAATAGCTGGGAAAGGTAGTGGTGGTTTAAGGAGAGGAGTGAAAGGTACTGGTCGTTTAAGGAGAGGAGGGGAACTAAGATCTCTTTCCCTTTTCAGGTAATACGTGAAAAAAAACACTGACCATGGGATCACAAGTCATTGCACGACTGATTTGGGTCACTCTGGGGCCACATAACTTTTTTCTATCCTTGCCCTTCTTGCTAGTGGGACCATGGCCCAGAAGTCTGAAACACTTTTTCTCTCCCCCCTTTTCCCCACTCTTCCGAAATGCGAACTTTTTTTTTTGTGGCCACATAGCTTTTTTCTATCCTAACCCCTCTTCCAAAATGCGAACTTTTGTTTGCAAGTCACCAAATTTCAGCTCCCACCGCCATTCATCCTCTCCCACTCAATATGAAATCGCCATCAGACTGCATCTTCTTGATCACTCGTGTCGAGCGCATCGGTTCCGCAGAGGGACCCTCCCGGCCGCGTCACGCAAGATTCATGCACGACCTCTTCACGGTGGAGTTTTTCACCACTTTTGCCAAGTGCACCAGCCATACCTCTAGCGAACCCCTATAACAGGATAGGGTCATGCGAGATACAACTTACCTGCGCCCAAGGGGCTGTCACCACCCTTGAACCAGCGTATCCCCGCCGAGCTACCGAACCACGTCCAAAAGTCACTCAGTTGCAATCGCAGAGGTGGCCCAACCAAAGGTGTTTTGCGTACGTTGTAGCATAGGGGGTACCCGCGGTCGGACGCCTCCATCGAACCCGTACGTAAGTCGACGCACTAGAGGGCTGACGTCCCACGCGGGACTCGACTTCGGTCGACTAGGATGATCCACGTAACTACGCATTACACCACACCAAGATAAAAAATCAAGTTATTCACACAAAACACTCCTAGTCCTTTTATGTATCTGACCCATAACTTTTCCGACACAGGAATTGGTTAAGCGTTGCGTGATGGACTTAGAATAAATACCGTGTGGACGCAGGCTTCCTCATATCGACTAGTCATGCATGAATACTCAAAAAGTCACAGTGATGACGTACTATGTAGTACTCGTAATCATGAAGCCCTCAATGGTCTCAAGGGTTGCTTTCGGCACTGAAGTGTTGGCTGACAAGCGCCCTGAGGGATTAATCTTTCGACGCTAGACAATCGCTTAGGCGGTTGAGAATCCTACCCTCTTCTGCATTCTGCGGGGATGTGTGGTAGGCAAGTTTCTACCCTTTGTAGCAGTTGGACACCCCTGGTACTGAAAGTGGGGTTTCATCATCCGGGACTTGGAAACAGGTCAAGGGGTCTGACTTTAACAGCTGCTACAGACTTCAACGTCCAACTATCAAACTTAATAAGCAAAATCAATCAGTAATATGATGGTCATTAAAAAAGTTAAAACTCTCAAATAAACATATCAAATCTCAGGGCTAAGGCACAAAGTTGAGGTACAGGTGTAAGCAAAGTTGTGTCGTGAGTAGACGAATCGGCAACCAACCAACCAACAGAAAACTTCCCGCGAAAAATGAAAATTTAAAAAACATTCAAAAAAAAAAAAACTTCATATTTATAAATTATCATTTCATTGTGTGTCGAATTCTAAATTTTTCAGTTTTATTTCATGAGTTCTCGTCTAAATATGAACTTTCCCTTCCAAATACATCCAGTTGTTCAAGATGGAATGAAAGTCTGGACGGGTTTATGAAATGCTTTAATCAAACTTTCATTCGATGACAACAAATATCTTCTTATTTAGATTGGATTAACCTATTTATGACTGAAAATCCTTACATAGAATGATAGTCCAATTAAAATATTTTATGAATTCATCCAAACTTTTATTCTATCTTTTAGTATGCAGTTCAAATAAAAAGGAATATCTCATTCTTTGAATGAAAGTTTTCAAGACGGAAAATTTTAAAATTCGAATGATATTTTTAAACATGGAACGGAAATTTAAAATTTAGAATGTAAATTTACTATATAAGAATTATTTTATTCCAGGGAATTTTTTTTGTTGATCGACCTATTATCGAAAAATAATAAAAGACGATTCTCGTAGGATCAGGCTGAAACTAATCAAATTTTGAATTGAGACGGCCGAGAAGGACTTGTAGCACAACACATACCAGATCGCAATATTAAATTTTAATTGTATAGAGAATAAACCCCCATATCACATCTCACTCAAAATCTTATAAGACTAAATTTTAAACCTGTTTCTCAATGAGCACCAAAGAATAAGGAAAATTCACGCAACATCTCCTCTAATACATGATGGATCACCAAAAACAAAATTATCAAAATATAATCCACCTCTTCAAAATTAAGAAAATTTTAGCAGCACTTTCTTTAGAAATGCGCCTTTTCGGAATTTATATAAGGCTAAATACGAAAAACTCGAAAATAAATATGACTTTACAATGTCAAATTTTGTTAAATTTCTTGATTTAGTAGAACTTTGGGCATCACCTCCCCTATAAACGTAGGTTTCTCATATTTTACTAAGTTGGGTATAAACTAAGACAAAAGTTGAAACTTGCAAAGACAAAATTTAATTAACTCCTTGGATTTAAAGAAATTTTGGCAGCACTTCCCTTAGCAGAAGTGAGTTTTCAAAATTCATACAAATCAAAGTAAGAAAAAATAAACTTATCTCAGAAAATACAGAAATCGAACTAACTCCTATGAAAAATAGAAAACTTTCGGCAGAATTCCCTCTAAGGAAAGTGTTTTTTTTTAATTTATACTCGTCCGAATATGAAAACTGAAACGATCCTTAATTCAGAGGACCAATTTTTTTTAACTCTCTGAATTAGTTAAAATTTGGGCAACATATTATTTAGAGAAGTAGACTTCCCAGATGTATACTAAGTTAGATATGAAGTCGAAATAAAACTTGAGTTCTTGCCAAGACAAAGTTCAACTAACTCTTTAGTTTTGCATAAATTTTGGCAACAGTCCCTCTAGAGAAGTGTCATTCCAAAATTTGAACAAAGCTAAATACAAAATCTGATAATGACTCTGCCTTCATAAGGTCAAATTTTGTCTAACTCTCTGAATTACTAAAAATTTGGGTAACACTTCCTTTAGAAGAAAAAAATTATCCAGATTTCTACTAAGCCAGATATAAACCTCAGACAAAAGTTGAACTTTGAAAAACCAAAATCTGACTAACTCTTTTGTTTTTGTAAAGATTTTGGTAGCACTTCCTTTAACAAAAGTAACTTTTCAAAATTTATATGAAGCCAAGTATTGAAAAATAAAAACTAAAAAAATGCAGGAATTGAACTAACCTCTAAAGCTCCAACACATGGTGAGCAGCTAAAGCAACTACCTATAAGTTGATACTCAGACTAAATAAAGTTCATACTGAATCACAAATAAGTCCATACCATGAAGGGTAAGTACTCTGACCAAATCTTAAGTTGTTTCCTCATAAAATAGTTCATTGAACCTCCAGATGTTTATCCCTCATGCCCATCTTTTAAGTATGACATGTCGCTAGACCATTCAACTTAGAAACAACGCCTAACATGCCTTACGTTATACATGAACAGGTTGCACAACTACTTCTCCACATAACTTTATTTTATCCTAGACTTTTTTCTTAAATGTCGACTTTTGTTTGCAAGTCATTAAATTTCTAACTCTCACCGTCATTCATCCCCGCCCACTCAATATAAAATCGACAACGGTGTCGAGCGTATCAGTCCCGCACAATGCGGGACCCTCCCGACCGCGTCACGCAGGAGTTGGTATACCTCATCGCGATACATATGGAGCCTCCGCAAGTCGCTCAGGCCGAGTGCGCCAGCCATACCTCTCGCTAGCCCCTACGACAGGATAAGGTCAACGTGAGGTACAACTTACCTCCACCTGTGGGAGCTGTCACCTCCCTTCGGTGGGCGTATCCCCGCCGAGCTACCAGTCCACAATACGAAAGTTAATCAGTCGCAATCGCAAAGGTGGACCAGTCGAGGGCATTTCTCGTTCGTTGTAGCATAGGGGGTACTCGCGGTCTTACGCCTCTATTGAACCCGCACGCGAACCAACGCACTGGGGGGCTGAAGTCCCAAGCGCGGTTTGTCGGCGGTCGATTAAGACACATCTCACTCACCACGCGTTACACCACAACACTCACACACAGAACGACACAAAACAAACAACGCAACTACACTCCTAGTCCCTTTTGTATCCATCCCATAACCTTTCAACGCGGAAAATCGAGTGGGCGACACGCGCGAGACTTAGTATAAAACCACGCTGACGCAGGGTCTTCCCACATCGAATAGTAATGCATGCTTACTCAAGCGGTCACAATGATGGCGTACTATGTAGTACCCATAATCACGTGGTCCTCAATAGTCTCGAGGGTCGCGTTCGACACTCAAGTGTCGAATGACACGCGCCTTGAGGGGTTAATCTCTCGGCGATAAACAACCGCCAAATGCGGTTGAGAACCACACCCGTTTTTGCACCCTGCGGAGAGTGGGTCGTACACAGGTTCATACCTGTAGTGACAATCGTCTCTTATTGCCCTGGGGACCATCTTCATCATCCAGGATCTTGAGAGAACTCAAAGGTTTTGACTTTGACGGTTGTCACAGACTACAACGTTCAACTATATAAAAACTATAAAAAGCAAGGGATAAAAGGGGATTTTTTTTTCTCTTAAAAATTAAATTTGTATAACCCTTACGCACGGTCACAATAGGTTACGCAAACACTCAACGAGAATATATGTACGTATATATAAAGGGTTATAAATATGTAACGATCACTTCGCACAATTAAAGTGTGACTCCTCTCAGCCATATATATGTATGTGATCGCAGGCAGTCAAATCCAAAGTCCGAACCACAAACATATCTGCAATCACATCAAAGATTCAACCAAAAGTTCTCTCACTATACGGGGTCAACTTCAACCATTCTTTGCGCTCACACCCCTCGCTTTAGTCACAGAAACCTCAACCTTTGCACACCTTTCAAACAATAAAATACTCAGTATCTTTGTTAAATGGCTATTCAATAAAGTCCGGGTAAAAACACAACAAAATCATTCGAATCACAGGGCTACAACCTTTAGGTTGAGTGATAAGAGTGGATTGGAATTGAGTCGAAACCGACGAATCGACAACTGACCTGTTATCAGTGGTAATGAAGGATGATCCTCGTAGGATCAAGTTGAATCTAACCCAAATCCCGAGTTCAATCGATCAGTAGGACCTGTAACACAAAACATGTCAATACCCAAGACCAGACTATCAGTGTACGGAGAATAAATCTTCATAACACATTCTCACTCAAAAACTATCTGCCAACAAACCCCTAAGTCAGTACCCAAAGAAAAGGTAGACCTTTGGCAGAATCTCCCTCATCCAGAGTGGATTGTCAGAATCGCCACCTTTAAAAAATTATACTTTATCTTCTTTAAACTAAGAAAATTTTGGCAGTGTTTTTAGTAGGAAACGTGTTTTTTCATAATTTATACTAGCACAAATATGGGAAACTGAAATAATTCTTAATTATAGAAAGTTAAATTTTGTCTAACTCCCTCAATTAGTAAAAATTTGGCCAGCATCTCCTTCAGATAAGTAGACTTTCCAGATTTATGCTAAGTCAGATATAACTCAAACATAGGACTCGAGTTCTATCAAGATAAAATTTAACTAACTCCTTAGATTTGTAGAAATTTCGGTAGCACTTTCCGTAGAGAAAGTAGCTTTTCAAAATTTGGAAAAAACTAAGTCTAAAATCTAGAAATAACTTTGACTTTCGATGTCCAATTTTGTTTAACTCTCTGAATTAGTAAACAAATGAGCAGCACTTCGTTTAAAAAATGGGACTTTTCAAATTTTTGCTAAGCCATACATAAAATTTAGACAAGTTGAACTTTAAAAAGTCAAAATATGATTAACTCATTGGTTTTGTAGAAATTTCGACAGCGCTTCCCGTATAAAAAGTTGCTTACCAAGATTTATACAAGACCAAGTATAAGAAGAGATCCTAGAAAATGCGAAAATTGACCTAAGTGAAAAATATTTAGCTCAGAAAATGCAAGAATTTGAACTAACTCTTATGACTTTAGCAGGTGGCGAGCAACTAAAGCAACTACCTATCAACTGAAACTCAGACTAAATAGTGATCTCACACAAACACATGCAAAGTCAAACCACAATGATAAATACTCTCGCAAGTCTCAAATAAACTTGGTCAAACAATAGTTCGTAGTTTTTCAATGATTTATCCTTTATACCCAACTTATATAAGGCGTAAAGTTAGACCACTCAATTTTATAAAAACCTCTCTAGCTCAGTCATAAAGTATACATAAACACAATGCACTACAACGTTTCTCTTCTTTAGACATACGACTAGGTTATATATAATTGTCCGCCCTCGGTCTTTTAAGGTAACATATGGTTGAACCGATCATCTTAGATCAAGGTTTAACCTGTCCCTTCTTACCTTAAATTTATTCTTAGTTCATACTCTCTTCATTTAATGATAAGTTATCGTCAAACCATCCAATCTTATGGAAAAATGTCTGACTAACTTGTTCATAAGTAAAATAATATAAGAATATAAACAAGTTTCTCTCTTTGGTTCCGGCATGTGCGTGACTCCAGACTAGATCACCTAATCTTATGGGAACTTGTCCAGTCCTTCGCATGATCCTCCAACAGAACAAACAAGAAAATATTAATAAACATCAGAAAACTCAAATAAAACAAGGCAATCAAGCCATCCAATCTTATGGAAAAATGTTTGGTCCCTGAAAGTCAAACATAGACAGTCTTCGCAAGTCAAAGCAACCAGACCACCCAATCTTGTGGGAACCTGTCTGGTCCTTCAGGCAATCGAAAACATGAGTTAGCCCTTCGTTCGCACGATTTTATACTAAGCCCCGCACGAGACGCCTATCCGATTTTCGCACCGGAGAGTTATGAGATGCCTACTAAGGGACCAAGAGTGTTGTCGTGTTGTTTGTTTAGTGTCGTTCTATATATGTATATGTACATGCGTGTGTGTATGTGTTTTTATTTTTTTTATGTTCTTTATAGTGTTGTGCGCGTGGCGTATGGGATGCGTCCTAGTCGACCGACGAAGAGTCGCACTTCGGACCTCAGCCCCCCGAGATGCCGGTTCGCGTGCGGGTTCGATAGAGGCGTAATACCTCGCGTACCCCCTATGTTGAAAACGCCATTGACTGGTCCACCTCTGCGATTGCAACTAATTAGCTTTCGTATTGTGGACATGTAGCTTGGAGAGGATACGCCCACCGAAGGGAGGTAACAACTCCCGTAAGGTGGAGGTAAGTCATACCTCACGTAGACCCTATCCTGTCGTAGGGGCTCGCGAGAGGTATGGCTTGTGCACTCGGCCGGAGCGGGTTGCGGAAGCTCCATTATGTATTTGCGACGAGGATCAGACCGACTCCTGCGTGACACGGCCGGGAGGGTCCCACGCTGCCTTGTGCGGTGCCGGACCGATGCGCTCGACACCGTCCGTTAAAACACGCTGCACTTGAGGTACCTTCTCCTGGATGCACCCCGGCCATGAAAGTATTTGTACTCTCTCTCTCTCTCTCTCTCTCTCTCTCTCTCTCTCTCTCTCTCTCTCTCCTTACGACCCCTCCATCATGCTCGCACGTGTTTTTCGAGCTTACGGGTTTCATGGTGATAGTGAATCACTAAATATGGGACAAGGAATCCAAACAGCGACAAAAGTGCAGGACTTGGTTAAGAACTTCCAACTGCAGGCGAGCCTTCGAGATCACTGTCATGACCAGTACGAACCACCCGGTCATTACTCTGACACTCACTATTAGCACAGAGATAAAATGAATCTCCTGCTATAACGCGGGTAGGTTCATTCTTTTTCATAACACCTCCTCCGCTCGCAGCCTCTGCGCTTCAAGCCACCAAATCCGATATCATCACTCAACCCACAGGGTCCCGAAATGCTTGCTCAACACCTTTCCTTGCAAGCTTTCGTTGGGAAGTCGGTGAAATCCGCTTTTCCCGCCTCTTCATACCCACGGACCCCAACTCCCGCATCACCTTTTCTGCTCTACCTCCCAAACTAACGGCCCAAAGTTGAAACTAATGCCTCTAGCAAACTCGCCCTACCTCCAAATGCTCGTACAAAGTCTTCTTTTGTAGAAATCGGTCAAGAAACGACCGAGATTCGACAACTTCTGCTTTCCTCCTTTATAGCTCCCGCGCAGCTTCTTCACCTACTAACTTTTGTTCTATCAGCTTTCTACTAAAACTGACTTTGAATTCAGTTTCCCCCGAGGCCAAAACCCCGAGAACGACTCTCCTCTCTCTCTATTCTATGGAGAATCTCGCGAGCTATCCTTTCTCTGTTGTCTCTCGCTCATCGCCCAATGATCTCCGACTTCTTCCTTGCTGTGTGTGCACCTGGCGTTGTTCGATGGCCAGGTCCGGTCCTTACCTTCTTTTGTCCTTATTTCCTCCCTGCTACTAATGCAGTAACTGACGGTAGTGGCCCCACAATGCCCAACGCAGTCCAATCAGGTTATCACGGGCGATATTCCAATAAGCGCTCGATTCACCGACGACTCGATTAGTCTTCCTGACTCTTTCATCCCTATACCCTGTCCGATGGGCGGTGTGTCCAGCACTTACAGCTGCCGAACTGCCACAGCCTCCTCCTACTAACTTCACTTCAACAGTATCTGCCACCGCCTTGGACCCACAACGGGTAAGCTCCCAAGGGAACAACCTCGTTGCGCGGCCGAGGGCACAATTTGCTATAAAGCCCAGGCGAGGGCCTAGGTGGCCCGGGCCCGATGCTGGTCTCGGTGATAGTAGTAGATATTCATATGAAAACTCTGAAGGCAGAAGTGGACTGGGTTCCATGCGTTCAGTCGTTGCAGCCCCGCGACCTCCTTCCTGGCGCCCCCTTATGTAGACGAGTTTACTATCTCGCCGGACCCAACGACATGCTCACACTCAAACCTCTCACTGCAGATCGTGGTCGGCGGATGGTGCACTTGTAGCGACCTCTGCCACCCTTGGGCTGCAGCCTCCCTAGGCCTGCTCAGAATGTTTTCCAATTCCCTTCCACTTGAAGCTATCGACGCTCTCCAAATGGGGAGCGAACTCTCTCACACGTTGACCTCACCGATCCATATTTCAGCGCGGATAGGGCAGGGAAATTTTACCAGCTTCCCCGACATGCAAGGATTCAGACGACTCTTACAATCAGGCCCGCGTGCGACCTTAAAAAGGGATAAACAAAAACAAAACTAGTAATAATAATAACAATAATAACAAAGAAAATAAGGATAAAAATAATAACCAACAAAAATTTACAAAGGCAGGACCGCACGGAAGGGAGAAAAGGAAAAATGTTGATATCGCCTTGGTCCCGCCGAGCTACCTCGCGCAAGAAAACCATGGGGATAGCCTCGCCGGACCCTCAACCCCGTATTTCCTTCACGCCACTCTCACGTTTCCCGCGTCGTCGCCCACTCGCCTCGATCCCTGAATCCCTGGATGAAAGTCCGATGTTGTAACCGCAAGTGTTAGGCCCAAGGCTAGGTCTAGCTTTTAAGAACATTTAAATAAACTAATACTGCGTGACACGCAAATATCCCGAAACGTTTTCAAAATCACATAGTTGACGACGTCGTCCTTCGCACACACGCACAGGTCACAGGCAAGCGCACCAATCAAGAAACAAAATCTTTTTAATCCTGTTTCAATCAGAAAATAAAATTGGACCAACGATCATGTTGGGTCTTCAATGATCAACAAATTAAAAGATCACGCGCGCCTCAAGTTTGCGCGTTCACACCCTCTACTCTAGTCAACCTTCCAGTCAACATAAACCACAGACACAGTCGTGCCTCACGTGATATACTTGAACTTTAAACCAACTTATTTTTTATCATTTGCAAAAACCAGGGCGGATACCCTTATAAGGGTATTCGCGCCAACAACGGACTGCATCTTCTTGATCACTCCTCTATAGGCCTCTCCGCCCTCAACAGTTGAGAGCTATGCTATAGCTTGGCAGAACACAACTTGTTTGCCAACACTTTTTCATACCCTACTCATGATGTAAGCAGTAGTAAGTTCAGACAAAATAGTAGAAAACGGGCTCACCACCGCTCAATATTGCATGACTCAAAACATTGGAACATCTATTATCACTCTTCACTTAAAACACATCAGTTATACGCGACCTCTCTATTTTTCTTTTCTCTCATCTCCACCTCTCGTCTCTACTCCTCACAAACTATAGTAGTAGAACCACGACCCAAGAACCTTGTCTACAACCCAGAGATGACTACACTGGGAGTAGGATCAGCGGAGGAAGCCACAACAGCCCCGCTCACACCAATTGCTTAGGCATCACGTTTCTCCCTGGGTGCACAAAGTGCACAACTCCCTTTCTCCATGGCGACTTACGTTTGCCTTGGTGAATCCTCTCAATAGCAGTGGGAGAGAGTGAAAAAACGTCACCGAAGAAAGAAGAGTGATTGTCAGGAGAAGTACCACTAAGCCAGTTATCGATGAGGTGATCACCATTGGAACTGACGAAGTCCTCCACCGCAAATTTGAGGGAATTCAGTGGTAGGAGAGAAAGAGACGGTCCGTTATAGAGCAACTTAGAGGGGTGGGGGGCAGATCTTGGCCAAATTTAATATTTATACAAGAAACCCACGTCACAGATTCCCCATCCGACAATCGTATGTAAAAAAAAATAAATAAAAAAAAATGAGATTGAAAATTTGTTCACCTTCTCCTAAAAATGGGTCATCTGGGTAGTTATATGGATTCCCCTAGAATCCGGTCTTTGATAATCTTGGTACTCAATTCCGACAAGGATCCCAATTATCATTGCATGAGACTTTCATGCGGCCCCTGATAGATGGTTGGATAGATGGAAAATCCCTTCACCTTGTCTAACATATATAGAAGAGGAGGAACTCATTATACGTACATTGTGTGAGCGAGAACATTTATATGATACATTGTGTGAACGAGATCATCTCTATGATGGAAAACTTTTTCACCTTGTCAAGGACATTGCTCATATATATACATAAAAATAGAACCCCTCATCAATCTAATTCGAGATTGATCAGGTACTCATGTTAGAAAATTTTTATACTCTTTATTTGCTTACCTTTTTTTTTTTGTTTTCCTTTCGCTTTTGCGCTCTGATAACTTTGTGACAACTTTTGCGCTCTAACAACTTTGAGATAAATAGGCCTTCGTAGATAGGACTAAATCAATAAGTCAGGCAAAACAAAAAGAAAAGGAAAATAAATAAATAGTATAATGAGAAGGTAACCCGGACAGACTGAACGTACCCTTAGGTTGGGGCGGTTCAGCCGTATGCCCGTGATAACATAAAAGGGAAGAAAGTTAGTATAAAACTTTTTTATTTTATCTTTTAAACACAAGGCAGGTTGGATGTCTCCCTAAGTTGGGTAGGTCGGACCATCTACCTAAGAAAAAAAAAAATTGTAAAGTTTGTATTGAGTATTTATGGTTGTTTAAACTGTTGTTACAGAGGCTAAGCATACCCTTAAGTTCGGGCGACTTAGTCATATATCATCTGTACCTTGTTTAGGCAGATTAGGCGTACCCTTAAGTTAGGTCGGTCTGGTCGCGTTGCCTTATGTAATTTAAATTGTTTAGGCTAACTAGGTGTACCCCTAAGTTGGGGCGGTCTAGTGATATGCCTTTTGTCGTTAATGTTATGTAGTTGGGTAGGTCGGACCATCTGCCTAAGAAGAAAGAAAATTGTAAAGTTTGCATTGAGTATTTATGGTTGTTTAAACTGTTGTTACAGAGGTTAAGCATACCCCTAAGTTGGGGGCGACTTAGTCATATGTCACCTGTACCTTGTTTAGGCAGATCAGGCGTACCCTTAAGTTAGGTCGGTCTGGTCGTGTTACCTTATGTAATTTAAACTATTTAGGCTAACTAGGTGTACCCCTAAGTTGGGGCGGTCTAGCGATATGCCCTTTGTCGTTAATGTTATGTAGATTGGACGTACCCTTAAGTTAGGGCGGTCTGGTCACTCATCGTTTATGTTTGTCTAGGCAGGTTAGACATCCCCTAAGTTGGCGGAGTCTAATCCTATGTCATATGTAAACTTCGTTTAAGGCTAACTAGGCATACCCTTAAGTTGAGGTAGTGTAGACTTATGTCTCATATCGTTAGTTAAGCAGAAGTCAAATGCACCCCTAAGTTGAGGCAGTCTTATCATATGCTTTATGTTCATAGTTTATGTTGGGCCAGACATACCCCTAAGTTGGGGCAGTCTGGATATACGTTTCAGTCATGTAAGCTAGGCATACCCCTAAGTTGGGGCAGTCTCGTTGTGCGTACCCTAGTCACTTGCTTAGGTATGTCAGACGTACCCCTAAGATGGGGCGGTCTGATCCTATGTCATAGGAAAGGGGGGTTTTACTAGGGGTTAAAAGAACTGAGAGATTAACAAAGTCATTGGCCAAAGCAAATGTGAGATTTAAAGAGATGTTGGTTATTCATGTTTGATCGAGGGACACTCGTTTTGGGGCATTTTTTGATACCGTCAGTTGTTTAAATGCTCGCCGAGTGTTGGCGTCATAGATGGACTAGAATGGATAATGGGAAGGGAAGTTTGGGATAAAGTACGTTTGACCTTACTAGAAGTTAGCACTACTAGTGCTATCTCATAATCCCACCTTCAAAGAGAAAAACTTGTGTAGACTATCACTAGTTCTAACCACTAGATAAGTGTCTGACAATTAGTCCTAGGTATAGTTGCACTTTGATTTTATATTTTAAGCTTTGTATAAATCTTGACAGTCTTTTTTTCCTATGGGAAGCGTCGCCGAAACTTTTACAAATATGAAAAAAGTTAGTCGTTTTTGAAGTAGTAAAAATTATGAAAAGACACTTTTCCTACGGGAAGCGCTGCCGAAATTTTGTGAAATTTAGGGAGTTGGATTATTTTATTCTAGGGAAAACTTTGGCACGGTGATGCCAAAGTTCTCAGTGACTTCTGAGGGAGGTACAATAAACGTTAGTAAAAGAGTTAAGTTATGAAGTGGTGTTGACCCTCCATCTATCTTGAACGAAGTACTTGGTCCTTTGGCCTGAACTGTGGTGCAAGTCTACGAATTCGATTAGAGGTTTGATTCGTTCGGTATAATCCTATGAAGGATCATTCTTCTGTTATCCCTTGACAACAAGTCGGTTCATGACATAACTTATCTGCTTTTGCATCTCAACCTAAGGCTTTGGTCCTTGTGGGTTCATATGTTTCTTGGGATTTTCACCCAGATTTCTTTCTAAGTGACAATTTTTAAAGGCTAAGTATTGGGGAATAATGGAAAAATATTGGGGCTTGTGTGGATAAGGTAGGGTGTGAGTCACAGAAAGCGGTACCATTGACTCTCTTAGTGTGTGTGATGTTGTTGTTCGAATTCTGTGTAATCGCAGGTATACATAATAAATATATTTTTGGTTAAGCTTGATAACTGACCGAGTATTGCGTGAATGCGGATGAACAAGCCACACTACTGTTGTGAAAGCGACCGCGCGTGAGAGTTAAACAGACTATGCTTTGAGAGAAAGGGAGATTTTTTTTTACCTTTTACTTTTTAGAATTATTATGGTTCGACGTTGTAGTCTGTGGCAGCCTTCAAAGTCAAACTCCTTGATTTCTCTCCAGACCCTGGATGATGGAGGTTGTTTTCAAGGTCACGAAAGCTTACTGTCATCACAGGTCGGAACCTGTGTACCACCCACTCTCCGCAGGGTGCAAAAGAACGTGTGGTGATCAACCACCTTGGCGGTTGTCTAGTGTTAAGAGATTAACTCCTCAAGGTGTGTGTCAGCCGACACTTGACTGTCGAACGTGACCCTCGAGACTATCGAGGATCTCGTGATTATGGGTACTACATAGTACTCCATCGTTGTGTCTGCTTGCGTATGCTTGCATGACTAGTCGATATGAGAAAGTCCTGGGTCCGCGTGATTTGATCTTAAGTCTCACGCGCGACGCCGAACCGATTTCCATGTAAAAAGGTTATGGTTTGGATACTGAAAGGACTTGGATAATTTTGTTTTATGTATGTATTTAGTTTTTTTGTAACGAGTGGTAAGTGGAATGTGTCCTAGTCAACCGGCGACGAGTCATGCAGGGGACTTCAGCCCCCCAATGCGTCGGTTTGCGTGCGGGTTCGATAGAGGCGTGAAAACCGCGGGTACCCCTATGCTACAACGAACGAGAAACGCCATCGGCCACCAAGCCACCTCCGCGATTGCATACGAAAAACCTTCGCATGTGGTTCGGTAGCTCGGCGGGATACGCCTACCCAAGTGATGGTGACATTTCCCTTGGGTGGAGGTAAGTTGTACCTCGCGTGACCCTATAATGTCGTAGGGGTTCGCGAGAGGTATGGCTGGCGCACTCGGCCGGAGCGGCAAACGCTCTCCTCGACAAGTCCTGCAAAATCTCACGTGACGCGACCGGAAGGGGGAGGGTCCCACTGCGGGACCAATGCACTCGACATCGGGCTAGTGGGATGCCATTTCCCTTTTTCGACCCGAGAGACGCGGGTTCGCCCAACACAGTTCTTTTTGGCTCCCCTCCCAAAAAAAAGTGGTGGGATCAGACCCTAAGTCATCAGTCGTGGTTTCGGGGTATCCATGTGTGGGTGCTTGATTGTTTGTGTGCTGATGTCATGATGTACTTTGTCTTATCCGATGATTGTCTGGTCGTGTGGTCTTCATAATGGTTATTCTTTATCTCACTCTTACCTATGTGTATGTTATTCAATTGTTCGACAGTGTGGTAAATGCTTGACACTATCTGGTACGAGCCTATTTCAACCATCCTAATAAAATCGAGATACTTTTTTGAGAAAACAAAAGGAGGCCTGAGCTATAAATTTTCGGAAAAAAAAAAGGTAAGGGTTTGAAACAGAGCCTTGCGCTTGAATCTTGGGTTGGGCCTTGAGATTGAGGTTTCCAAAAAGTCAACCCAAACAGGAACATGAGCCTGAATCCTGGACGTGGGGCAAGGCGTGGGTTTGGGTTTGTGTCCTGGACCTAAATTTGGCATAGGGTCAGGGACTTGGGTATTACGGAGAAGCGAACGATTGTGAGCAAAACAAATAGCAACTTCGACGATTTTTCTCACTAAGAATAATGCACAAAATAATCTTAAAAATTGAGATCCTCTAAGGAAAAATATCAAAAAAAGTTTAATAATCAATTTTGACTGTGAAATAATTGTCACGCCGTTTCGACGCATTTACAATTTTTGTCATTTTACCATGTGCAGGTGTTGAGCACATCGGTCCCTTACAGGGGACCTTCCTGACCGCGTCACGCAGGATTTTGTAGGAATTGTCGTGTACAACGTTTGCCTCTCCGGTCATGTGTATCAGCCATACCTCTCGCAAACCCCTACGACACGATAGGACAATGTGAGGTACAACTTCCCTCCCCCCATGGGAGCTGTCACCATCCCTTAGATGGGCGTATCCCCGCCGAGTTACCGAACCACACGTGAAGATTTTTCGTATGCAATCGCAGAGGTGGCCCGACCGAGGGCGTTTCTCGTTTGCTCTAGCATAAGGGCTACGCGCAGTTAACGCCTGGATCGGACTCGTGCACAAATTGTCGCCCGAGGCGCTGATCTCTCGAATGCAATCCTGCGCTGGTCGAACAGGACGGTCAAATCTAACCACATGATGCATGGCTCAGCATGCGGCTGTGAAGCCCGCGCTAATCTTTTACTGTCGCGACCCCTGCCGGATCCGATAACTACTTCAACCACATGTCAGCTTGCTGTATGGCAGGATGCCAAGCCTGCGTGGTTCGATGGGAAAGTCCTGCGACGAAACCTGGCATCCCGCATGGCCTTATGGACAGGTAAGCGAGCGGACGCCTGGTACGCAGTGGGAGTACACGGGCAGACGCTCAATACACAGCGGAGGGCCGGGACACCGCGCCCTCCGACATGATACCAAACCCCCGCCCAGCGTCCCCGCTGCGCCAAAACGACGTAGGCAGTTAATATAAGGCAGCGAGATTCAGCAGTGCACTCACTCATTTCCACTGTAACTTGCGGTAAAGTCCTTCATTGTAGCTTTGCGCTAACTGGCACCTCACACCCCCGTAGTACACGCATCCTCTCTCTTTCTTCCTCACTATACACAACAGTCCACGGGATTTGAGTAATCGATATATTCTTTCTGCTTCTGTCATTTGGTGTTCTCTTCTTAGGCTTTCTTTTAATATCTACCCTACCACATCGTATATTTTTTCATTTTTTTTGCACCACGCCTGAGGCACGTCGAGGACAGGGAAGAGGAAGAGGTGGTAGGGCAGAGAAGGCGAGTGACGAGTCGCCAGCTCGCGCACGACGCGAGCTCAGTTAAGAGGAGGAGGAGGAAGAATTGTGAGGATATGGTTCTTATACGATACCATACCCTCGTCACCCTCTCGCTGGTTCGCACGAAATAACTCCATTCCCAACAAAGATGGAGTATTATCAGAAGAAGTATGAGGCGCGCTATGATGCTCCAAGCTCCTCCTCTCCTTTGTACTCGCCTAGAGCCCCTATTACCCCCACGGCAAGTAGAGCCTTAGTGCCTATTCCATCAACCCCTATCCCATGTACAATTTCTCCCTCTTCTCATCTTGGTGACGATACTCTTTTCTTCATTTTCTTTCTCCTTTCTTTACTTCAGATTGAGTTCATGATTGTCTTCTACATCCTGTATAAGCGCGACTTTCTCCAGAATTTTGGAATCTTCTCCTTTCAAACCGTTTGTTCATGCCACCTTTTATAGCGTTCCTGGCTTGAGAGTTTGGGTATCTTAAGGCCGGGGATGCAAGTTCCTTGTGAACCAGGGCACTCTATCGGCCACCAAGTAAAATTTAAGAAGCATTGCTTATTAGTTTTTTCATTCACGACTTAGCTTTGACTTTTTATTGTCTTGCAATCCGAATTTTCTTTTTGACCTCTTCAGTGGAAAAGTCACCTCGCTTCCCACTTCTCATAATGCTTTCTTAGGTATCATTCATCTGCTCCTATGAGCACTCGCTGTCAGCAGTATCAGGGGTGAGGCATACCAAACCCTTTCCTTGTTCTTTGGCTTGAGTGAGACGTCTTTTCAACTTCTCAAGCAACTCCGGGGATACCAAACCCCATTCTCTTTTTCTCTGGTCTGAGTGAGGTGTGCCCTCAACTTCTCAGGTATACAAAAGGGGGATACCAGACCTTTTTATTTTTCTCTAACCTGGGAGCTTTAGATGAATCTGCATGATCCTGCAAAATAGCAAGTTCCACAGACCAACAAGCAAGATCCCAACATGCAAATCCTTTGACAAGCAGTCATCATGCAATAATTAAATAAAATTAATAAATTTAAAACTCTTAATATGATAATAGGTAACATAAACAATCCCTTTCACCCAAGAGTTATTGATTGCCTTGGTTTTGGCCTACCACTAGCCAAAAATGGCAAACCTCCCGTCAGTCTGACATACCTTATTCGGCCCGTTTTAGGCCAGGACCAATCAGACCATTTGTCTTAACGACCCCTTTAACCTCCCTCCAGGTCAGGACCACCATACTCACTACTCCAATATGGTGACCCTTTGACACTCTCACCAGGACACCCAGACTATAGCGGGTCTGGTCACCCTATGATAGTAGACCTTCCGCAAGTCAAACTATCCCGTATCCGGATCTGACCACTGCGGTAGGGGACTGGCTCACCCACCAGTTTTTCACCTAGGGCGCTGGCTGCCCCACCCAAATTTTTGAACATGGGACCCGGTCTAACCACGGTTCTAGGCTCTGGCAGACCTCACTGGATTGCATCCTGTGACTGCAGGGTTCCAGCTGACTCATTTTGACCTCACAGTCCAGACTCCCGGAGTCTTAGCCTCATTCAACTACGAAATTCGACACTCGCGTTGGGGACCTGCCGACCCCACCAAATTGCAACCTACTGCGGTAAGGCTCTGGCTGACCCCGATAATCAATGCATCTTTAGGTCAAAGAAGAAAACCCCAAGCACAGATAGTCAAACAAACATATCAAGCTCACAGTCAGACAACTCATGCCCCAGATAACAGAACAAACATTTTTCAAGAGACGTCCCTTCAGTATCAAGAGGCACTGAACAACAACAAGCGACAACCGACAATGCACTTCCTTGAGACCTCATTTCAACCTCAGAAAATACAAAGAGTTGATCCCAGAGAGGTCTCTTCCCTCATCTGAGAATACTTAAGAGACCTCTCGTCAACCTCAAGGAAGTATAGAAATACTGACTCCAGATAGGTCTTTTCCCTCATCTAGGACAGAAGATAGGCAACTTAGTTAAGAAACACGAAGTCCTCATGCTGACAACTCTCTGGTCAAGCAAGGTTGAACTTCTTTATGCCTATCTTCTTGATAGCTCTATTGGACAGACAACTTAGTCAAAAGGCACAAAGTCCCTCCACTGACAACTCTCTAGTCAGGTAGAGCTGAACTTTTTTTATGTCTGTCAGATTCCTCCTCATCATAATATCAAAATTGGTTACTCTTGTATTACAGCCACGAGTTTCTCTGAACTTCATATCACTGCAACTGCACTTTACAGTTACTTCCCGCTCAGAGATCTGATGCTCGCGGATCGACTACGACCCAGTATTTATGACACTTTGATCTCATCGTCTCTGTCACTTATAGAAATAATGAAATTAGTTCAAAATGCAGAAACAAGTACAGATCATTCGAAAAAAAATTATCATGCTCCTCGTGTCAGTATTTGACATGCTGAAAATTGACATACTGAATTGAAAATGCAAGAGTAGTTAAAGTCTGTCGAAACTCTTGTCTTTGATATGCCTCTCTATCTCACTATATTGTTCTCAGTTTTCTGAAACAACCCTCTTATTGGATGGTTGACTTTTCTTTCCCTTCCTTGTGATCATTGTAGGGACCAGATTAGAGTCTCTGAAGATGAACTTACGAAGTCTTGACCCTGATACCATATCATGGACTCTTGAACCATTCATCTCTGATATCTCATAGACCTTGCCTTCTGCTTCACCTGTAATCCTGTAGGGACCGAACCATGTGGTCTCCAATCGTTTGATCCACTTAGTCTCAAGGGAATTGTCGGATTGGAGAACAACCTCACCAACATTTAGTTTCTTTTTCCTTATGTATCTTTTCTTCTTCAATCTCTCTTAGTCTGACAATCTGTTGGTTATCATTGTATCTGCAACATCCATTACTGCTTGATCAACCTATGATATCTGTCTCATTCTGATCTGAAAAAACTCTGAGATATAATATTTTATGTCACTCTCTTGACTTGACCATGTTTTGATTACACTCTCAATAGACAGAGTAGCATACCGGTCATACCACAAAGTGAATGGAGCATAACCAGTGATTCTCTTGACAATTATATTGCCGACATGAACTGGAACTCTGAGTACTTTCGGTCAGTTACTGAGGTTCCCTTCACACCATTTAGCCAATAAATTTTTTAGAGTTTTGTGACCTCTCTCGACAGGTGCATTTGCTTGAGAATGGTAAGTAGTTACATATTGAATTCTGACACCCAGTCTGAATGTATTTTTTCTTACAATCTCATTTCTAAATCCAGATCCTCAGTCTGAGACAAACTCTTTGATGAAGGGATACCTGAGATAAATTTTATCTCTCCAGTCAGCCACTTGCTCGGTTGTCTTCCTCTCCAGAGTTTTTGCCTCAACATACCTAGAAAAAATATCTCTCATGTTCAGTATGTATCTCATACCACCCTTGTCTAGGGGCATGGTGATGAGATCCAAGTGGACCCGGTTGCCTGACTCTACCAGGATAATAGAAAATAAAGGCTCGATCATCCTTGTTGTATACTTCTTCTGCAATAACACATATGACTTACAAAATCTATAAATCATCTCTTATGTCGGACAAAAAATATAGTTTAACTGTCTTAGAGTAAGCTGCTTCAACAACTCTATGACCACCAACAACCTCCTCGTGTAGAGCAACAATTATATCTAGTTGTCTTTCTTTTCCACAGACAACTCTAAGTGGAGGTAAACCTCTCTTGGCATCCACAAAGAGGTGACCTCTCCTTAGTCTGAATTTTTTTCTTGAATTTTTGCAGTAGTATTTCTTTAGTTGTTCTATTTTCATCCTCTTTCCAATATCTTGGTAACTTTCATTATACTCCTAAAAAATGAAAGAATATTTTTTTCTTTCTTTTCAATTTCTTCCTCACTCTATGACCCAAAGTTTTCCCCCATCTCATGGGCAGCCACAATTGCTGCATTGACTTTGGCATACTAATCGTTTTGCTCTTCTTCTTCTTCCTTTTCAAGAATTAACTCATAAACATAAGCATCAAGGATTTATCCCCAACTGTCTCTTTCTTCAGACCATAAGCTCCATTTATAGGAACTTGGCGCCTTATAATATTCATCGTCTACTTTATTTAAGAAATTATCAATATAGGCAGATTCCTTAATTGTCCCATTGATATCTTCATCTTCTTCTTTTCTCCATTCAGTTCGACTCATGTCATCTACTCGGTTCTTTTCAGTGAGAATTTTTTTCAGTTTAAAATCAAAAGTTCAGATAAAGGTAATCCACTTAATTACCGTTGGATTCATTTGTTGATGTCTTTTAATAACACCTATCACAGCAGATGCATCAGTCCTTAGGGATGAATCTCCTTTCAAGTACATAGTGTCTGAAGCACCTGAGGCAATGGATGATTGCTAGTAACGCTTTTCTAAACCGGTATATCCTCTTTTTGTAGAGTTAAAAGTTCTACTGTCAAATCTCATGGGTCTTTCTTTTCCATTCCTGTCTTTCTGAATCAGCACACCACCAAGAGTTACTGGTCCCCCATCTGCCTCAATGGTGAAGGGTCTTTCCTCTTCATCATCGCAGAAAGACAACCCCAACACTACACCTAAATCTTTTAATTTTTATTGTAAAGTTTCCACTCCGATCTGTCTTTTCGCAGTCCAAGATAAGTCAGTTTCTTGTCTCACCATCTCTCTTAGAGGTTCTGCAAGGGTTGCAAAATGAGGAATGATTCTTGTAAAGTTTTCACTGCGATCTGTCTTTTCTCAGTCCAAGATAAGTCAGTTCTTTGTCTCACCATCTTTCTTAGAGGTTCTGCAAGGGTTGCAAAAAGAGGAATGAAAATCCTCCAGAACCCACAGACACCCAATAAGCTTCTGACGTCTCTCACTCGCTTGAGTGACAGAGGACAGTTCATAATTTTATCTATCTTCTTAGGATCAGGGTTCATATCCTTAGAGAAACATATAAAATTCACGATGGTTACCTCCGCTTGAAAGAGGAGGGATTTTGGTCCACTGACAGTCAAATTGTATTTTTGAAGTCTTTCTAGGACCATCTTTACTCCTTCAGCATGTTCGCAAACAAATTTTCTGATTCCATCAGCGACCAAAGTCTCATCTCTTACTATGGGTCATTTCACAGGGTTATCTCAAGAGAGATGTTCTGCATGACTTGGATCATATCCCTCTGAACCACTGCCACACCATTGGTCAAACCTTGAGGTACCACGCACATTTGAATGAGGTCCCTCGGCATATGCATGACAGTCTTTGGTCCGCTAGTGGGATCAATGAGAAACTGATCATAGTCAGAATATAAATCAATTAAGGAATAAATGCATTAACCAGCAAAGGATTCAGAAAGGAGATCGACATTAGGAAGACTACCTGCATCACGTACCGTTCCTGAATTGAGTTTCTGAAGATTTTGTATCCATCTAAGTCCACCCCCTGGTTTCCAAAATTAAAATCGGTGGTTAGCATACGGTGCATTAACAAGTTCAACAACATCAGAGACATTATTTTTGTCAAGATATTTTACCACCTCTGCCTCTTCCTTTAGGGCATACTTGGTTGGTCTGTCATTCTATGGGATATGATCAACTGTCAAAATTTTTGCCATCTTAATCATATGCACATCCAATCGTCCTCTTTCTTCATCATTAAAAGAGAATGCACCAGATAATTTATTATCTTTAGGCTTGATGAATTGGTCTGAGTCTATCTTCATTGTGTCAAATTTTTCCCTAGTGACCCTGTTCCCCAATTTTGCAAACTCTCTCAATGGTTTAATAATTCTCCTTTCTTTTTTCAGTACCTCATTGTAATCATGTTCTATTAGGACCGCCACCGGGTTCTTTTTCACCCCCTCAGGCTTGTATTTTCTGTTTGACTCAGTGACTATTTTTCTAAAAAAGGATGAGTTGATGCAAACTTTAATTCTATTTTTTCATCAATGGTCTTTTTGAATGTTTCAATCTGTCTATCCTCATCTTTGAGTTTACCAAGAGTTTTCACCATCTTTGAAATCTGATTAATTTCAGTTAAGACTTCCTCCTTGACCTCTTGCTTGTCTTTTCCTTTTATCTTCCTTATCTTCTCAACAGATTCGTCCCTTCTGATTGAGTTAGCTGATACCTTATGCTTATAATAATGGGAAGTGCAGGTCATAAAAGTCTGTTCCTGTGCAGTCTCTGGATCTTGCAAGCCAATCCAAGACGACCCTTCATGATTGGAGAACTGGACAACTTTCATCCTGTGCAAGAACGGAGTGCCCAAAATACAATCATAGGTTCCTATCACAATGACTACAACCCATGGGCTTGCACTTTGTGCCTAATCAAACTCGCATAGTCACTATGGGAGAAGAATTTCATTTCTTAGCACATGACGTTCTCCACCTTGGCAAAGGCTCGAAGAGCAGACGCTTCGCGTCAGACGCTTCGCGTCTGAATCCCACGGGCTCGTCAACAGAGTTGCTTCGTCCAAAAAATCATAGGAAACACTTCTGCAAGCCAATCCAAAACGACCCTTCATGACTGAAGAACTGGACAACTTTCATCCTGTGCAAAAACGAAGTGCCCAAAATACAATTATGGTCTAGATCTGGTACCACAAGTCCCAATTGTTCAACTGACATCATCCCAACCCTGATGGGCAAATTGTCAATAACCATGTCACGAAGAGCTCTCCCGCAATATTACTTAGTGTACGCTTTGAGAGCCTATTAAGGGTCAGATCGCAAACCTTCATAGTCCTCTAGGAAAGAAATATCATTTCCGCCCCAGAGTCCACTAGGGCTCGGATGCGAATCTCGTCTTACATCCAGGTAAAGTCTTGTTGATCTGATTGGGGAAGAATGATCCCAGGTAATTAACTTTCATAATTTTCTTCTCAATTAACTTTTTTAGTTCCTCTCTCAATTTTGGTGCTAACGTCATTGCCTCCTTAAAAGGCAAAGTCACTTCTGTTTCTTCTAACATCTTTGTAATTACATCCGTAATTACAGTTTCACCTTCTAGTTCACTCTTGAGGATAAATTTATCTTCTTCCCTTGCTCAATTTTTCTAGATTGAGGGTCTGGTTCTTGATCATCAAGAATGTCAATTAGAGTTTCTTTGACCTTTCTTTTCTTCTTTTCCTCCATCATTTGAGGTGTGAAACGTGCTTAAAGATTCCTTACTTCTCTAATCACCTCATTGGGTTCCATGACAAGTTCATGTGGTAGATCACCGTCGAAAGACATCGTGTTGGCCGAACAAGCGGACTCGCTAGGTGAAAATGTTATTAACTCAGAAGAAGTTTAGAACCATAACTCTCCCTTAATGAAAGCTCGCTCAGAGAAGCCTCGTCAAACATGTCTTCCACTAAAGTTAGGGATTGCAGTGGTAATTCGATCAATGAGAAAGGGTCATCGGTTTTCTGTACAAGTTCCTCAGGTAAGTCACCAATGAGGAAGTGAAAATTCACATGGGTCTTTCTCTTCTTCTTTTTCTTCATCTTCTCTTCATGTTTAAGGGCAAGAAGTCTCATACCTCCAGGATGTCTGGGATCTAGTTTGTTCCATGAACTGTCACATACATGACTCATTTCATCCTTCTTAGTCACCCCACTCTTCACATCCTCCTCCAAAGGTTTACAGTAGATGGAAGTATGACCTCCTTCACCATAATAATAACAGACAAAACTTTTCTTTAGACATTCATCATACTTTCTTTTTATCCTGTTTCCTTTTCCACCATTTCCTCAATTCCTTCTTGACTTGAGGGGATCTATTTTTTTACCATAATTATCATCATCATCATCATCATCATCATCTTCCTCATCTTCACTTTCAGCCTTCTTCTTCTCTTTCTCATCTGCAACATGATTAACACACATGTAGTTGGCCACAACCCGTTGAATTAAATTTTTCGCAATCAAATTGTTCCCTCTGCTCATACCATTCTCGGTCTCCCAGTCTTTAGCCAGCGTACTGATCTAATCCAGTGACCACTTCTTGTGTGAGACCGTGGGCAAAGTTCTGACTATTACAACCATTTCATCTTTATTTGAAAGGGGAGTGTTGAGCTTGATTGAGAACAGTCTGTCTCTTATCATCTGTAAAATTAGTCAGTAAAATATGACATCTTTAAGCCTCATCCAAATATGAAATTTTTTAGGTTGTCCTGATAAATGTCTGGAGAAAAACATTGAAAGTGTCGTACTTAACTCTTGATGTTTGGTGGTTGGGACAAAGTATTTCTCAAATTTTCTCTTCATTCTCTTTTTAACTTCTTCCCATGTTGTAGCCCCTTCCATCAACTCTTGGACAGTCAACCTCGAGTCGGTATCACAATAAGATAGAAGGTGCTTAAGTCGTTGTTTGTCTGCCCAACCATAACTGAGCCCAAATAATTCATATTCATCCAATAAATCATTTACCTTGGGCTCCCTGAAGGATGAAATCCTCTCATCCGACGTCTTCACTCTCGCAATATCTGACCCTTCTTTTACTGTGTCGACTCTCTCTACCAACTCTCGTATAACATCAATCAGGGTCTCTTCACGAGTCCCAACAGAAGAATCAGTCCAACCATTTTTACCATATTTTTTTCTTAACGTTCTTTTCTCTCCTCTTATCACTCTCACTCTTTTTTTTCCCACTCTTAATCCCTTACCCTTCTTGCAAGAGATACAAACTCGTTTCTTTCCTCTCTTGTTTGCTCTATCCCTTGAGAATTTTGTACGTAGAGAGTGTAGGTAATAATAGACTGAGTGGTGATAAAGGGCAACGCAATTCTCCTCAGCCTTCCAATATAATCCTCAGTCAGTTTCCTTTCACCATCCCTACACCGTCTTCTGTTATATCGTTTCACAATACATCAGATTATAAAGTATCGTGTCAGGTTTACAATTTCATAGTCAAATTGCATGATTTATGAACCGTTGTTAATTCTTCTTGCAAGAGAGACTCGTTCTCTAGAGGAATGACAAGACACTCTGTCAGTGCTCCCCACGTTTACTACCTTCAGTAAATAGTTGATTTCAGTCTTTCATCCGATCAATGAAAGGTTGCAAAAACTCAAACTCATCAAAAATAGAGAGACTTTTGTCTAAGATCCGTAGAATACTCTCTGTCTTGACCACTCTTCCTTCTAGTACAACCCCGAACGTTAGCTGTTCAGCGAAACTAGACATTATCGATCATTGTGAACAACGTCAGGAGAGGTAGATCTTTGCATGAGTGTAGTCAAGGATCTCAAACTGGTGCTCAAAAGTATTTAAGAGTATGGACTTCATCACCACCGTGAAGACACTCTCCCTCGCATTACCTACTATGGTAATAACTTCTAGGAGAGGCAACCAGTCTCTCCTATCATCAAAACCATTAGTAGTTAAGAAGCTAGGGAGTCTCTCAAATTGCCTTATTCCTTCTCCCCAAGTTACTTTTTTCTGTAATTTCTCAAACCACTATTTTGTTCTTGTAAGACCGATGTAAACTCTCAACCGACATTCCAAATAATAATCTTCCTTTTCTAGGCATTTTGGAGTGTAAATTCTTACGTCAAGGCTGCATGTGTTCAGGAGTTTGACTGTTGGAATGTAAAATATTATTCGCCCTCTCACACAGGTCTCGTATTTCAGGATTACAAAAAGACTATCAGAACCAATTACTTCATAAAGTCTGTCTCTCACAACAATTATTCTTGCTGTTGAGAGTATTCTTCTTAAGCCTTCTTCACCTTCCATACAAAATCTATCATGACTGACCAATTATTCCTTGAAAATATAAGCCCTTCAACAGGCGGAAATGGTATCCCAGTAAAAGACCTCACATAGGTACGCCAAGTGAAACGCTCCCGTATTCGTTCAAGTCTTTTTTTTTCCGTCATGCACAATGTCTGATGCTCGTTGCCAACATCAACCAGTTCTACACTCTTCGAACCTAAGTTGTGGCACATAGATCCCAACAACGAATTCGTAAAGGTCAATAAAATAGTTGGTAAGGACATACATACCATCACGTTCCCATCTCAGGTTCTCTAGTGCCTCATTCCTCACAATCTCGTAGGGAATCACAACTCTTCTTGTTATAAAATTAAGAGAATTGAGCAGTTTATCAGAATCCTTTGTACTCAGTCTCCTATGTCCTCTTCCCAACCTAAATGAGGGTTTCACTTTTGGAAGTACGTATGGTTGACTCATTTGCATCTTTGGTCTCTTCTTACTTCCAGCGCAAACTCAATCACAACAGACCAGGAGGAGCAGGAAATCCCTCACAGACAGCAAGTCGAGCAGATCCAATGAAACTCTTATTTTCTATCTCAAATCTCTCTTTATCTTTCGGTACAACTTCCTCGGCAAATCTCCAGCATTTTCCATACACAACGTCAACACTTCTTTCTTTAGGAACATAAATTCTCACATCATATGTATTTAAGTATGTAAAGTAGAATGTGAAGACATAGAATCCTTTCTGCTCTCATCCACTCTCAGCCATCTCATACTTGACAATCTTATATAGGAACATTTCTTTCTTACTTAAAATATTCAGTGATCTCATGAGGTACTCGACTTTTTCCTTGCTTGGACCTGAACCTCTGTCAAATTTTAATCTTCTCTGTCTAATTTCCTCTGCTAAAGTTTTTCTTGCTCTCATGACAACTCTCTCATTCTTTCCATCTCAGTACCATGTTAATTATTGACAACCAATTACTTCCGTTACAGTAGCTCTCAGAAATAGGAGGAATTGAAATTGTCTCATATGTCACATGCATTAACCCCCATTCCACTCTTTTTTTTCACCTGATTAGATCTGTTTTTTCATCGTAGATAGAGTGAACAACGATTTCCTATAGCGAGTTAAAGGCCTCACCATCATTGCAGCCTCCTTTCTTGACGTAGGGACGAATATCGTAGATATCTCCCTCCAAGAAGTGAGTCAGCACTACAGAGATGGTCGAGCTGCCAGAGTGGTAAACCCAACAGTGCTCATACTGATAAGGAAATACCCCTTTAATAGTTAATTTTAAGAGTTTTTTCAGTGAATCAGTAGTTAGCATTCTTGATGAAATTTCTTAGTCTCTGACTCATTCTCTTCTTTCTCAGTTTTTAAAGGACATCAAGGGTTCATAAGGCATGCATATGATCAAGTCTGATCCTCATCAATAAGTAAAGTCGGTCTCCTCCTCCGGTCCAGTGTAGTACCTCACACATGAAGAGATAAAACTCAGTTAGCAACTGAGAATTTCCAAGAGAATAATGTGTCAATCAAAATAATAGAGTAACTCTGAAAATTCAGGGATTGTCAACAATTTTCAAGCCCTAATCAAAAACTCAAAGATCATGTTGACCCAGATTCGTTCCGGACACGAAAAATTTTCATGTCCCCGGCAACGATGTCATTTTTGTCGCACCTTTTTTTCTAATCGGACCTCTTTGGGCAACCAGAAAGCCAACAGACTGTCAAGCACAATTTTTGATGATTTTTAGAATAAATAAAATAAATTAAGTAAAACAAATCCCTTCATGTTGTGTCCGTCGGGCTTCGAACGAGACCCTTCAATTGCGGTTTTTGTCGGTCCTCGGTCTTAGAAATCTTTTATTTTGATTTTGAACAGCAAAGGTTATGCAAATAATAATCATGAAATTGTGGTATGTCATGCATGTATCAATTTTTGCGATTTTTTTTTAATTTTGAGAACAGTGACGAGATCATCAAAAAACATAATCATCATGCAAAGCCAATGCAAATGAAGCAGGACTGACTGACTCGAATGACGTCAAGGAGAGGAAGAATGAGAACTCATAATAATCTCAGAGAGTACACATGAAGAGACACGACAAACACTTGTAAAAAGTCCTCACTCATCCCTCTAGGTCACATACTCAATCTCTCACTTGGCTGTGTGTTTCTTATGCCTTGAGCCGTGTCCTTGTACTGCCTGAGGTTGTGGCCTCTGGATGTAGAGTCACCTGAAACCCGCAAACTCCGAGCATTTTTATCCGAGTCCCACGATACGAAAGTCAACCATAGCACAAAACTCCTCCCACAGAGTAGAAAGATATAACTGAGATAAAATCCCTCGTCCGAGATGCTGGAACTCTGATGGTTCGGCCACTGCCTCGTAATCAATCGTCGCAGGCGAGATATATCTTTTGGTTAAGTCCACCACATCACCCCAACAAGAACCGTCTGTGAGAGGAAAGGGTAATCGAGGTTTGAGATAATCAGAGTAAAGCTGGGTCCAAAGTTATGGATCAACGTTATCCCATTGTCATCAAACTCTTTCTCTCTCTCCTCAAGGTACCTTGTTGCTGAAACCCAAACTGAATCAAAATGCCCATGAGTCCCCCTGCCTTTCTTCAGATGGAGTCTCAAATCATGAATGATACCCTCCGAGAACTCAATATGAACTACAAAGATGAATAGCTCTCCTTGCCTGAAGCTTGTTGCACTGATGTACCGATACTGAAAAACATCGTTGGAAACTATCCTGTTGAGACTGACTAGGACAGCCTCCTGGACTGAAAATGACTGTACTACACTCATGTGTTGATGTTGTTTGTTGGAACCGATTCAGTATATTTAGAGGAGGGTACTACTTGATTGATGTTCATCTGTGGTGCAAACGAGAGTGACCGGTGGCTGCTTGAGTGTTGACTGAGCGCTGACTGAATGCATAATAAATGTTGCTTGAGCACTGATTGAATGTCGAAATGAATGTTGGTACCTGGTCGCAACGTGTTTTGATGAGGACAAACTTGACTGTCGTTGAACTTTGGCAACCGAAAATGATTGAATGTTAATTGACTGACTAAAGCTTCCAGATAACTTGAACTATTGGATGTTGCTGAGAATAGTTGGTCACTAATTACTGATCCCTTGACTGTGGAAATGTTGAAAAGCTGCAACTTACGGGGTAACTCTTGCTGGTCGGGATGTTGGCGGGATTCTCAGGAGGGGAGTTCAGACGACCTTGCGCTCATCTGAACTCTGCCCTGGCTCTCTCCACCGTCTATAACAGCGAGTCAGTGTTGGGCATTCTGCCATTATAATCATAGAAATAAAGTACGTATTCAATGTACGTTTCCTTTCTGACCATCCGGACCGCATGTCCCCTCTGAGCCTGCATGTGAGAGTCCATGTTCTGACAGGGCTCATACTCCCAACCTTTTCTTATCTCTACTTGATTTGTTTTTCATCACCAGGACTTCATCCTCTCTCATGCCTTCTCTCTCGTCTCAAGATTCAGGTTGTGAATAGGGTAGATTACAGACAGGGGAGGATTAAACTGAACTCGTATGACCGTTGGCTTTGTAGATTACAGACAGGGGAGGATTAAACTGAACTCGTATGACCGTTGGCTTTGATGGGGGCGTCGTCTATCTATTGCTAACTTTTTGACAGACGACGGCCCTGCAAGTGCTTGTAGCTTTCCCAATAACCGACTCTCTCTGTTGGGGACACTGCTCGACCGATGCTAAGTCAAGTAATAACTGGCGGTGATAGGGCGAGAATAAGCTCTGATCATAGGTTACCGGAAGGGCTCTGGATGGTCGATGAATCCAAGTGTCGTTTCTCTGGATGCATGCCACTTGAGCAATCTACGTTTTTGATCTCTAATGACTTGATTTGACATATGGCTAAACTTCTTTCTGTAAAAACCCGCTCCACAAAATGAAAGTTTCATTTTGGGTTTTAAGGCCACGTTGACGGAGATTTCACAACGGCCTATGGAGTAATGGAAGTCTCGAAAGTTGACTTGCGTTTAACTAATTTGAACTTATTTATCCTTATAAAACCTAACTCTAAATTGTCTATACCATGTTGTGTTTCCTATATTTGTTTCCAACTCTGCGGCGAGCCTCCAGAGGCTCGCTAGAGGCCTTCGTCGGCTCTCGCAAGAGTCGAGCCTCTTGGGATAAGGTAAGGTATTGTTTTAGACATGTTCTGAACAATGTCGTAGTTCAAACTAC
>BFEA01000047.1:190701-203113 GCA_003427395.1 Chara braunii
GCATCAGAGGCAAAAGTTGTTCAGTTCAGTTTTCTGCACAACATCGTTTTTCGTAAATTTTTCGCTTTTTCAAAGTTTTTTTTTTTTTTTTTTTTTTTTTTTTTTTACAGGGACCTTCGCTGGTCCTTTCCCGGCCTGGCAGCAAACCAGGTGATCCGTGCGGCCCAGTTTATAACACACGTTCTGACTCCTGAGTTGTGAGTGGGGGGAGGGAGTAAGAGGGCCGCGCGGAGGAAGGGAGGGGGGGAGAGGGCAGTAGCTCATCGGCAGCCACCAACCTTGGAATTGTCGAGCGGATATTTGGCTGTGATGACACATGAGCAACCAGCAATGGCCTCAAATCGGGGACTCTCGTGAGCGCATCTTCCAATTGCGCCATCGGAAGCTGAATTGAAAGTAAACGACACCCCAAACCTCACACCCCACACCCCACGATCCCCCGCCCTCAACCCCAAAACTCTTTCTCTCACTCTCGCTCACACACAAAAATGTACAAAATAAATGGAAAAAACAACCAACCAAATAAAGAAAAAAACAAAAACAACAAGTTCCAGAATGACGACCCAGCGGAAAACCAGAGAGAACGACAGAAAGCAGAACAGACATCAGAATGGGTTACAAATTGATTTTTTTAAATCCCCCCCCTCCCCTTTAAGCTGTCTCCTCCACATCGTGGGGGAGTAAGCAAATTGAATCTGATACAGGGAACCATGACAGCTATAGGCGGAAAAAAAAAAAAAAAAAAAAAAAAAAAAAACAGCTGCATCACAAGATTCAAAACTAAATGAATGCCATATTGTTACTTCTTTTCTCTCTCTCTCTCTCTCTCACACACACACACACATACACACACAAAAAAAAAAAACACCTACCCACACAGACAGACAGAGCCCCGATCTATTCTGGGGGGCACCAGTCCAGCTGCTTATCACCGGCAAAGACGAGCGTTTTGCGAAGTTACTTTATTCTCTAAGTTTTTCCTTTCTTCTTATAATTTTGCAATCTTGAATACACACCGCGGCTATAGCCCCTAAGGGCTCGCTAGCATTTGTGCTACCGTTACATCTGCGTGGCATCCAAGTTTCAACTATGAGGTCCTAAATACTTCAATTGGTTGGCATTCTTGCTCTAACAAGGCCAAACCAGACCACGTCCATAGCAAATTGGACAAGTGGTGGGACCGGGGCAAACAAACCAGACAATGGGCAGCCACATTTAAGGCCAACCATTGCAAAACCATAGCAAATTGGACCAGGGACGGGACCAGTGCAAACCAGACCATGGCCAGCCTCGTCTAAGGCCCCAACTGTACCAGGATCATAGCAAACTGGACCAGGACTGCGAACAGGCCAAACCACACCAGACCAGGACCATTGCAAAGTGGACCAGGACAGGGATGAGGGTGAACCAGACCTTGACCAGGACCATAGCAAACTGAACTGGGACCGCGACCAGGGCAAACCCGACCACGCCCAGACTCGTCTAAGGCCAACCAAACCAGGACCATAGCAAAATGGACCAGGATCTGTTCTTCACTAGGATTTCTAGATCCAAGATTGGATGGGAATAGGTCCTTCGAGGAAGCAGGCCATGGTCTGGTTTGCCATGGTCCCTGTCCTGGTCCAATATGCTATGGTCCTGGTCTGGGTTGCCCATTAAACCTGGTACTACTGGTGGGATTAGTACTGCGATGTTTGCCTTTGCTATTCTATACTGCCGGAAAACTGAGCTCTCATCCTGGATTTTATTACCAACAATAAAACTGAATAAATAAGAAATCATCCTTGCAGATACACAACCTGAACAGACATAAAATGTCAGAATTAAGGTCAGCGGGTCAGTATGCCGTCCATCCGGGCCTCTCGGCCGCAATGGGGAGGTCAGCGGGTCAGTACGGCTCAGACTGCACTGAGCTGTAAACATAGGCCCGGCGAGGTTTCCATCAGATGATCAATCATTCAGAAACTGCACCACACAGGATCACATCCAATTCCAAGGCCATCACATCATTATGGCTCTAGTAGACTTCATCATGTACATGTGAACTCACGTTTTGTCCTCAGTGAGCGTAACAGCCTCACATTTTGACATTTTGACATGATTTTGTGCTGTTCTATGCGAACGAGTTTCGTGTTTTTTTTTTTGTTTTGTTTTTTCCAACTTTTTTCATGTTTACTAGTTATAGTGAATCACTGTGAATGTAGTTCTCTTTTCCTCTTTCAATATAAGGAAACCCGCTTCCGCAAGAGGGACTACAATAGGTACCAGTACCAGGACTAGGTACCAGTACCGGGCCTAGTTCAGAGATGATGAGACGACGCTGGGTGTTGCACCCTAGGTACAGCACTGAAATTACCCTATGATGAAACCCCTCACACCTTATGGATCGCCCTTGATGGCTTGTCATGTGAAAGGCTATTTTCGGAAGCGTACACGTTCCCTCATTTTTCCTATGTTCTTCTTCGCTGTCTTTTTCCGGTAGTAAACTACATCCAGGGAGTGACTGTAGGATGAATGTCCAGATCGTGTGGTTGGTGCTCCGGTGGGATGTAACGGCGAGTCCTCCCACTTTTCTTTTTCTTTTTCTTTTTCTTTTACTTTTTCTTTTTAATTTTTTCTCAGGGCAAATTTGAAAGTAACCACATGATTGCGGGAAATCCTGACCGGGTCCACTACACACTGGAGAACGGTGACACCACGCCACTCCTAGATGAACGGTTGCATTCATCCTTGATCGTTGGCAACAGTCCGGAGCACTTTGTACTGGGTATACAGACTCACGCACGCACGCACACACACACACACACACACACACACACACACACACACACACACACACACACACACAGGGATTTGCACCGACAGTCTGCCAGGATTGCAGGGTTGGTGTGAGTAAAGTCGAACACTTTTCTCTCTCAGGGGTATCGCGAACTCTGGGCGATGTGGTGAGCCCTTGATCCTTATCCATCTGTCAAAATGCATCCTGGGCAGACTGTCGAGGTTCAGCCTCCTGATGAGTAAGTAGGTGCAACTGCGACGAAACAATCTATCATCAGTTTTATTTTTTTTCAGTTGTTAGTACCTTGTTACGATCCTGGTCATTCCCAAAGTGCAAATTCACAATGAAAGATAATGCCACCCAATTGCGAAAGAAATGAAAGAACTTGCAAAGAGATAGAGACCAAAGAAGAGAGAAAGAAGAAGAAGAAGAAGAAGAAGAAGAAGAAGAAGAAGAAGAAGAAGAAGAAGAAGAAGAAGAAGAAGAAGTAGAAGAAGAAGATGTACACCAGCAAGACCAATGACAAATCCCCCTTCTCTCTCCACTTCCTTCTCCTCCACTTCGCCAATCTTATTCTTCTTCCAATAACAATAATAACAGTGAGTGGATGAACCAGAACCAATGTCCGAAGTTCCCTCTTACTGCTGACATCACAATAAGTTCACCATAGCTATGGTATCTCACACACACACACACACACACACACACACACACACACACACACACACACACACACACACACACACACACACACACACACATCAGGCGTGCTAGCGAGCTATTCTTCTTTTGTGGTTGGATGTTTCGTTGGTTGGTTTGTTAACTTTGTTTATTACACGGGGCCTAATGCTTTGCCCTGCTTAGGTGGAGCATGGACTGTTTCTTTGATAAAGGAATTTCCATGGGTGACCACAAGTATTTTTGGGGTGCAAATGCATGCTTTTTTTGAGTGTACACTACTGTATAGCGAATATGACAACACACTGTAACATATAACAGGAAGGCTAGAGCCTAGATGAAACATTACCTGCAAAAGAACAGGAAATGAGTGGGGCACCGTTTGATGCGCGCATTTTAGGAATCCCACCCATAGTCGTTGCACCTTCCAGATCTGGAAAACGACGAAAGCAAACGGAACAGACACCAGCCCCAAAAGTTGAATTTTCTTTCTTCATATTAAAAAACAATAAAATAAAACAATCAAACCGACAGAACATGAGAGCAGAAATCGTTACTCTGCATCTGCTTTGCGAGATGGAGAAATCGTTACACTGGAAAACAAATTGTCAGAAAACCTTTAATGCAAGAAATGAAAGGCATATAGCATCCAAAACAGAGCTCTGTCATCGAATTGACATTCATCTTCATGAAGCCCTCCTGCTGTGCTCCTGACGGATGCCGTTTTCTTCAACCGCCGGTGCAACCCCACTCCTCTGAAGAATGTGGTCGTAAACGACAAGGCCGAAAGCCTCCTCCACTACGGTTAGGAGCATCCAGGGCGGGTCCAACACACACACACACAAMAAAAAAAAAAAAAAAAAAAAAAAAAACGGCAGCACCAAGTTCTGACCGTAGGATCCGTTCCTGACAGACGTGCACGGTCACAGAGTGTTCCAATGTCCAGAAAACTATCGCTTGCACCCGATACCATCTCCCTCCTCCCCTCCCTCCTCCCATGACAGCAGCCTGACATCCTATTCTCTCTCTCTCTCTCACACACACACACACACACACACACATGTGAATCCAATGTGTGGGAGGCCCCCCTGTCTCAACCAAAAACAGAGAGCACCCCTAAGGGCAAAACCATCCCTGGAAGAGAGAAATTCTTTGAAAGTTGAAACACACACAGACACGACTCTTGCAAAGCACAAAAAAAAGAAACAGAGCACACTGCAGCACAGCCAGGTGGTGCTACGTGAGGTCGGTGGTAGTATGTCGCATGGGTGATGCTATGTGGGTCGGGTGGTACCAGATGGACTGAGTGGTCAGGCTGCAGGTTGACTATGTGCGGTAGGCCACACTGGACTATGTGCAGTGGGCCACACTGGACTGGATGGTACTGTGTGAGTTGGACGGGATGACGCTGGGTAGGTGTGTGATGCTACTACATACATGGGCTAAGTGGTACAATGTGGGGTCCGTGAGTTATGCAACCGTGGGCCGGACAATGGGAGTGGCCCCCCACCCCCAACAAAAGGAGAACCAAGGAGAACGTGGCCCCAACAAACTTTGTGTGGTTGAAGTTGGAGCTTCGAAGCCATGTACACTGTGATTGTATTGTTTTTCTTTTGTTATGCCAAAAATGGGACAATAAGGACGAAACCGTGAATTCGAGTGATTCAAGCATAATTGGCCCTCGTGACCTTTCCGTTACGCGTGTGTGTACTGTGTACTGTTCATCCCCACTGGCCACGTGCGTACTCCGGCCGACCATCGGTTCGATTAGGCGTGTGTGTACTGTTGTTCATCCACAGATTCCACACCGCCACGTGTGTACTTGTATTAGAACAACGGCCCCGTGTGTACTTGTATTTTGAACACCGGCTGACCGTCGGTTAGATTACGTGTGTGTGTACTCTGGCTGACCGTCGGTTAGATTACGTGTATGTGTACTGTTCATCCGCGCCGGCCACGTGTGTACTTGTATTTGAACACTGGCCGACCGTCGGTTAGAAAACAGCGGCACAAAACAACAAACTGGAGAAACCGCACAATTAAAAAAGAAAAGAGGCGGTGTGGGGGGGGGGTGGGGGGGGGGGGGGCCACCCAAAGGCACTCAGGCACAGCGGCAAGGTATTTGAACAATGCCAGAGCAAAACGCCACACCATATGCCACATTCGAAAAAGAAAGCATTGCAGAAAACGACAAAGCTGACCAAAAGCGATCCGACATAGGCTGACCAAAAGCAGACCTTCAGGAAAAGAAAAAAAAAAACAACAACAACAAAGCCCGCCAAAAGCTAACCTCAAAAACAAAGCTCGCAACCATAAAACTGACCAAAAGATAATCTAAAAACCAAAGCTCGAAACTAGAAAGCTCAGCACAGAACAAACTCCAAACGATTGGCGCCCGTCCCCCCAAAGCAAACGAAAAAGAGCTCTGGAGCACCATTCCCTGGTGCCACCCGCACGTGGGTCTCACAGGACAATAGCGGTATGCAAGACCTATTATGGACTCAAATAACATAGAGATATGGTAAGCGATACTGAGGATGCCGTCAGCCAAGACTGTGTTTTTGCAATTTGAAACGACCTCGAAGTTCACATTACTTCTTGCTACATCACAAGATCACACTTCTTCACGCAAGGCTCCACATCCGAGATGTCAGTCAACATTGATATGAGAAAACTTTGAAAGATTGTTTGAAAACTCAAAGAGATTTGAATGGTATGCAACTCAGGCTCACGTACGTACACAGCAGATGCCAATCAACATCATAAGAGGAAACTTCAAAAACTGTTTGAAAAACTCTTATATACAACATACACACCATAGTTGCGGCGCGCCTCGGTGTGCGGATTTGCGCACCGCGCGCACCGCACCACACCGCACAGCGCACCGAAGCGCACCGCACTGGAAAAATTAGGTCCAAAAAAAAAAGAAAAAAAGTAGGGGTTTTGAATTTTCTTAGGGCCCCCAACTCGGTACAAATGTTAAACTCGCCGCGTGAGCTCGGAAACCGGCCGCGCCCCCAGCCCGAATTTTTTTTGGGCAAGGGCTGCGGAATTTCGATTTCCGCAGGCCCTTCCCCCAAAAGTTTCAAACTGGCGAAGCATGAAATAGGGCTCATCCCAACTTTTTCTTTGGGCGGGATATGGAAACTGGCCTTCCCCCTCCCTTCTGCAAATCCCACACAGTGGTGGGGAAAGTTCGCAAGAAGGGGGTAGTCGCCTAATAACGACCTGCCCCGCGAAGCTTCGCAGAAGTCACAGGTTCGTTTTCAATGGCCAGCCGACCACCATTATATGCTGAAGATTGGCGTTCAGGTCTGCATGTCGGCAGTTATGGGTTAGGATGAAGATGCCTGTAGCTCTCTCGTTTTTTTGTTTTTGTTTTCTTATGAATGCCTGCTCTTGTTTTTTTGTTTTTGTTTTGCACAAAAGACATAGCATATGGCGGTGTATCGTTCCATGTTTTAGCAGAAGATTCATTCTACTAATATTATATACATTTGGTAAGTGGTGGAGGGAGGCCCTGCGAATCACGTGGAGGCACGAACAGGGTCTAGCTGAATTGGTGACCCATAACTGCCGAGCTACAGCCCTGGTGTTGCATACCGTAATGGTGCAGATCAGAACAAGAACCGACTTCTCTCACATAGTACAGGATAGTGCAGCGGAAGGCTAGAATACCAATGATCAGACCAATCAATGTTGCAATGCAGACCAGACACACATCATCATCATCACATGGTGTGAAGGGGCCCGTCGCAACACACAGGAGGAATGTGCCAGGCTCAGCTCATACACAGACGAAAAGGAGGGGGATTAGACGAAGAGGAAGGGAAGGATGAGGATGTCGTCAACACCAAGTCTTTGATATAGATCCCAAATAATGCCCCCCATCCAATGTCGCTGCTCCCATGTCGAGTCGGAATCTTTCTTGAGAAAATGAAGACCTTTTAGACGAAGAGGAACGGAAGGATGAGGATGTCGTCAACACCAAGTCTTCGATATAGATCCCAAATAATCCCCCCCATCCAATGTCGCTGTTCCCATGTCGCGTCGGAATCCAAATGTCGTCAAATCTCGAAGTCACAAATCTCTCTCTCTCTCTCTCTCTCTCTCTCTCTCTCTCTCTCTCTCTCTCTCTCTTAGTCTGTCGATACTGAGAAGTCAGGTAGCGAGAGGGTGAGGGAGAGATGGTGGACTTAGAAGAGGGAGAAGAAGAACTCTCTCTCGCTCTCGGTGCCCGGTACTAACCTGTGGAGGTGGCTCCTTGTTGCAGGTACATCGAAGACGAAGCTGGAGCTATGGCGCCACAGGTAAGCTCCCAGGTAAGTCTCCCTGGCCTCCGCCACTTCCCTCTCTCCCAACACTACTCTAACATCCTAGCAGCGCCCAGCGCTGAAGACTACTACTATCGCTATCTACTACTACTGCAGCGCTCCCGCAGAGTGCTGCTGCCAAATCCTGAAGACTGCCTCCTCAACTGCCTCCTGCCTCCTGGGCGGACCAGTACTATATAGTGCTGGTCCGGCTGGGAGGCTGCTCTTGCCAATGCCGAATCGTGCCAGACCCTGGCGCTGAAGTTCAAAAAAAAGGTTGTCTTGAAACGGGCCTAAAAGTGGCCTGCGCTAGTCCCTGGTCTGGTGCCTAAGTTTCAGGAAAGGTCGACTTTATGAGGGCCTAAAATTGGCCCTCCTTTTCAGGCTTTTAGGCTGAAACGACACAGGGCCCTCTTATTCCGCCCGGTCGGGCCCTGCAGGCCCTTGTGGTGCATAGTATGCCACCCCCCCCCTTCCTTGAAAGACCGAGCTTACCTACGAGGGTGAAGCTGCCTGTCGGAGGGACCAAAGTCCGGGTGGGAGGGGCAGGTCGTGAAGCTTCCTTAGCTAGTCTTTGTCATTGGTAGTGAGCGTAGATCAGACAGTGCGGATGCTTGCAAATCTGCTCGTGAAATCCATAGAGTGTCGTCAGGATCGCATGCTTTGAAGGTAACCTTGTACTGTCGAGGCTTGTTGCCGTACTTGCAATCCGTGATGACCCGGTCGACTTCCTGATGACCATCCATAGACGGAGGGTCTTGCGATCGTCGGCCCAGGAAATCGTCGCTCTTAGCCGGTGTATATGTCGCCAGCTTCGAGGCGTGAAAGACTGGATGGACCGGCAGATGCGGGGGGATGTCGATCAACAAAAGATGGGCCGTCGGGCTTGTGCGAGGATCTGGGTCCTCGGCAGGCCTAAGGGGCCCCTGTTGCAGATGTGCCCGCCCTAAGTGAAGGCGGGCCTGACAAATCACGAGAGGCCCTCGGCTATCAATTTTATATTTGGGGTCCAGACAGTTATGACACACCAGTTGGTTGGGGAAAACACAGGCCGAGCAGCAAAGGCATTTCCACGGCCTTCCAGGCCTTTCCTGAAAATGCAGGCCCTGGGCGAGAATCACACCCTCATACACGGACAGTTGGGAAGCCCAACCGAACGAGGCCCAGTAGCTGCAAAGGAGGCGGAGCCCCCTGGGGCCTACCGGAAGCTTCTGGGCCAAGGCCGAGGCCAGCCAGGCTGCGAAAGCAGACAGACTCTTTCCATATAGGAAAGAGCTCGCTGTCAGGGCATTCCTTCAAGCACTTGCTGGCTGGCAGCAGCGCTGCTGGAGCAATAGCTCTCGCGTGCTGGCTGCTAGCGCTTGAGCAAGAGGCTGCGCATGTGCGGTCGTGTGGTGAAGCAGGGCGCTGCAGAGGGCAGCACCATATCCCAGCCTCCATAGCTGGATGGGCTTGGACTACAGTGAGGCGCAGAGGTGGTCTTCGGGTGTACAGAGGGAAGACGTGGGTGTAAGTCAGGGGAGAGAGAGAAGGATGATGATGATGATGATGTGAGGGCGCATACCTGGTATAGGCGATGGTCTGCTATGGGCGACATCTTCAAGTAATTCGTTGGCTGCTGAAGTCAACACTTGCATTGTCAATTAGTGGGCTGGTAGTAGTTGCGTAGGGAGTAGGCTGGGCGCCGAGCGCCAAGTAGGGAGATATGCCTGGACACATATGTTGGTGGTGGCGAGAGCAAGCTCTCATTGACATTGGTTTTCAGTGTTACGATTCTCCATTGGTGTCATATTGGTGCAATGCTGCTTTCTGGACATTGTGATACGATCTGGCTTTCAATGTGACTGTGCAATCTGTTATGATCTTGGCCAATTTCGAGATACACATCCATCACATAGTACAATACTACAATGCCGTCCAATTGCAGAAAGAAATGAATGAACTTGAGAGGAGAGAGAGAGGATTAGAAGAAGAAGAAGAAGTAAGAAAGAAGAACAAGATGATGTACACCAGCGCAGACAAATGACAAGGCTCTTCTTCTTCGCCTAACAATCTCATCCTTATCTCCCCCTTCTCTTATTCATACAAGAAATAATAATACAATGTTGAATGGCTGATCCAGAATCAATGTCCGAGTTCCTCTTCTACTGCAGGTATCACTTGAGGTCCACCATAGCCATGGCCGCCTCTTCCACTCTTCACTCTCATAGGCCGGGGCTATGGCGGACTACTAGGCCTTGCCCAGATGCCCAAAGGACAACCCAAAGCAGCTATGGCTGCTCTAGCTCAGGCCGCCATGGCCGACCCTGCCTCGAAGCTTCTTGGTGTAGCTCTCCCCAGTTGGGGACTCCCTGCTGATGAAGATGGCTGCCACCATAGCCAGGTAAGTACCCCTGGCGCTCCTCCCCCTTCCTGTCCTTCTTCCTCCTCCGTGTCCTTCTCCTTCCCCCAGCAGCGCTGCTCTTGGATAGCGCTGCTCCAACCAGTGTGTCGCCAAACTTGCACACCGAGAAAGAGGCCGGGCTCTTCGCCCGGCTGGGAGATATAGCGGCCTGCTTGCCTCTTCGGGCGGTGACTTCCAGGCCGCTCGGCCTTCCAAGCAACCGGTACCTCCTCCCTTTCGGAGGGAAACATCATCGCAGACTCTGATATTGCCCATACAGGCCCTAGACCCAGACTGGTTGGACTGGTATCCGCCTAGACCTAACCTACAACTACTGGGCCTCTAAAAATGCCACTTTTGTCTTCTTCTGCTCGGCCTCCAGTACCGGCACATCTACCCCTTCAGGGTGCGGTACCGGCCTACCCGCTGTTTGAGTGTTTTTCCTGCTGCAATCCCTCAATGTCACAGCCTCACTCGGACGGATGAGCGTGCGCACCTCCCGCACCTCCCTCAGCTGAGGGAGGCTCAATGACAGGGCGCACCTCCCTCAGCGTGCGCACCGCGCACAGCAGACCGCACTGCGCGCTGTCATTCCAGCGCACAGCGCAGTGCGAACCGCCCCGCCGCGCACTGCGCACTGGTGCGCCGCAACTATGATACACACACATCAGAAAATTGAAAGATGCATTAGGCTTTACTTTCACAGAGAATAGTAGAATTATACATCTTCCCAGAGCATATTGTTGCACCTCGTGCGACCATCATCACCCTCAAGATATGCTCCCCCTCTCTCACAACGACAAGGTAGTTCTCTCCTCTCTCTCCATGTCCAATCTATCTACCCTCAGGCCTCTCTCTCTCTCTCTTTCTCTCTCGCTCTCTTGCGTGCGCGCGCTGTGGCGCCAAGTGGCTTTGGCCACCCTACGAGACTGCGTCTCAGCCTCACTCGGCACTTGATCACATAAGACTGTGTTGTCACTGAGCTGCCGCTGGACTTCTGTGTTTCGCTGCAATTTCGAATCTTCGACTTCTTGGGACCGGTACCGTGACTTGCCGGCTGCGACAGGTCTTCGACAAATCCAGAAGTTACCGCACTTTCCTGGGACAATAGGTGGCTCACTGACTGGGCCTACCGACCGACCGGCCAGTCAGACCTGTTGTGCCTACTGGTACGGATGAGGCTAGGAGTCCCATCGGGTCTATACTGTGCCAATGGACCTACTGGTTCCAGATTCCTAGTCCCAACCAGTAGGCCCATTCGCAAAGTATAGACCCGATAGGACTTCTAGGAATCAGTGCGAATGTGTGAATGGACTTGCTGGTTGGGACTAGGAATCTGGAACCAGAGTTGTGACGCGCTGGCGCTGAGATGCATGAAATTCTTTGCAATTTTATATAACATACAAGCATGCAATGGCTGATCATTTACCTCGCCCTCCCAATCAACCCGTGGCTGTGCAAGCATAGGAGCCGACAGCTCAGACTGCCGCTGGATGATCTTTGTGCCATATCTGAGAGGTGCCATATCTGGGAGGGGGCAAGTTCAGGACATCACACACTGCCTGATTACTTGCCCGAAGGCTCGCCAGATCTGGGATAAAGTGGCAGCATTGTGGCCCAACAATGTTCAGTCCAACGGGAAAGTTGGGTTGGCCTGCCGTCGTGAAGCGCCCTCGACTCTGGTAGCACCGCACGGCACTTGACCTGTAGTACCCCACGGCACTCCGCGGCGCGTCTATCTGAGCCGTCAATCCGGACGGACGGCCTGGATCTCGGCGTGGTACTAAGATCTTAAGACAGCATCTATCCAGGCCGTCGGTCTGGTAGGACCCGACGGCCCAGATCGCACCCCACGGCACTCCGCGGCGCGTCTATCTGAGCCATCGATCCGGACGGTCGGCCTGGATCTCGGTGCGGTACTAAGATCTTAAGACCGCATCAGAGAGCGCAAACGGGTAACCGTTACCCGTACCCGACCACACCCAACGGTAACCGCCAGGTCACGGGTAGGTGTGGGCACCCCTTTCCGAAGGGGGCGTTGGTTATGGGTGGGCATTTTTTTTTTTTTTGCAGTTGACGGGTAGGCACAGTTAGCATTTATGGATTGGACGGGTAGGTAGGACCAGCCAAACATAGGCCTGCGAACCGGTACGGACAGGTACGGGCAGCAAAAAAATAAATCGGGGGCGGGTACGGGCGGGTAGAGGATCCACTCGGGTAACCGTGGATCACTACACCTGCTATTCCCACCTGCCCCCC
>BFEA01000047.1:330859-353129 GCA_003427395.1 Chara braunii
TCCTAGCTATGGCGCCCAGCGCTGGAGACTACAGCTACCTACTGCCCCCAGCGCTGAAGACTAAAGGCTAACGCTACTACTACTCCCTGCAGCGCTCCCTCCAGAGTGCTGCGGCCGAATCCTGAAGGCTACTGCCTCCTGCCTACCCGTGAAGTGCATGGGAAGTCCGTATGTACTACCTTGGCCTGCCTCCTGACTGCCTGAAGGGCGAGCCAGGCCGAGGAGGCTGCTCTTGCCAATGCCGAAGTGTGCCAGGGGCTGGCTGCAGCAGCTGGTGAGGCTGGCGTGGGGAACAGGCTAAGAATAGCCTGTTCCCGAAACCCTGGTTCGGTGCCTGAGTTTCAGGGCCGGTCGTTCTGATGAACAACCGAAAATGGCCCTTCGTTTCAGGCTAAAAAGACTGTTGCCATTTTTAGTCTGAAACGACACAGGGACTGTAGGCCCCTGTTTTCAGGCTTTCGGGCTGAACAGTCACGGGGCCTGTAGGCCCTGGTTTTCAGGCTTTCAGCCGGATGGACGCAGGGCCTGGAAAATGGCCCTCGTGTGCAGGCGCAGCATGTAACACCGACTGTGTGTGTGTGTGGTATACTTCCGTTTCTTCGGACTTTCACCGTTATTTATCAAGGGAGGAGGGTGAAGAGGACGCAGAAATATTACACCCGTGTGAGACACTCCTCCTCCCCATTGCTCTTCCCCCTTCTCTTTCTCATTCACTGCCTTTCTAACGTTCGCAATCTCCACCTGCTTACATTCTGGCAAACATGGGCACAAAAAACTGAAAAAGAATCATTTTCTCTTCGTCATCCTCCCCCCTCTCCCCATTGTTCTTCCCCCTTCTCTTTCTCATTCACTGCCTTTCTAACCTCTGTTCACAATCTCCACCTGCTTTCATTCTGGCAAACTTGGGCACGAAATACTGAAAGAATAATCTTCTCTTCGTCCTCCTCCCCCCCCCCTCCCCCTTCCCCCTCCCTCTTATACGACTTCATCCATATGAAGTACTCGCCCTCCCCCCTTCTCGTTTGTCTACCAGTATGCACTTCATTGCCTTTTAACATGCTGTTTTTTAAGACCTGGCTTCCACAATGAAAGGTACCCGTCCCCTCTTTTTCCAATGTGAGCTTCCACGGTTCAATTATGGTGAGGAAAAAAGACAAATACAGTGAGATTTGCTACTTCTCCCCACTAGTGCTCCGACTCACTCACTGCTTATCGTCTTCGAAACTTGCTTATTTCCACAGTGCCTTACATTCTCCCTGTTGCCCAGAAAGATAAAGGCCCCATCGACAGGGGATGCGAGGATCTGGGTCCTCGGCAGGCCTAAGGGCCCCCTGTGGCATACGTGCCCGCCCTAAGTGAAGGCGCGCCTAACAAATCACGAGAGGCCCTCGACTGTCAATTTCGTATTTGGGGGTCCAGACAGTTGCGACGTGTCAGTTGGTTAAGGGAAATACAGGCCGAGCAACAAAGACATTCCACGGCCTTGTGGACCTTTCCAAGAATGCAGGCCCTGGGCGAGAATTGCAGCCTCATACACTCACAGTTGTGAAGCCCAACCGAAAGAGGCCCAGTAACTGCAACACAAGCGCAGCATCCTGGGGCCTACCGGAAGCTTCTGGGCCCAGGCCAGTCCAGCCAGGCTGCGAAGGCAGGAGGCTCTTTCCATATAGGAAAGAGCTCGCCACCAGCAGCCTCATTCAGGCACTCGCATGCTAGCAGCAGTGCTGCTGGAGCGGATGCTCGTGGGCTGCTGCTGGCGCTGAGAGTAGAGGTGCTAGCGCGTGCGATCATGCAGGGAGCAGGGCGCTGCTGAGGGAAGTGCCACAGCCCAGCCTCCATAGCTGGTTGGGCTTGGACTACAGTGAGGCACAGGGGTGGTCTTCGGGTGTACAGAGTGAAGACGTGGAAGTAAGACGGGGGAGAGAGAGAAGGATGATGATGATGATGATGTGGGGCACATACCTGGTATTGGCGATGGTCTGCATGGGTGACATCTTCAAGTACTGTGGAGGCTTCTGACGTCAACAGTTGCATTGCCAATAAGTAGGCAGAGAGTAGCTGTGTAGGAAGTAGGCTGGGCGCCGAGCGCCAAGTAGGGAGATAGGGCCTAGACACTCATGTTGGTGGTAGCGAGAGCAAGCTCTCATTGACATTGGTTTTCAGTGTTACAATTCTTCATCGGTGTTATATTGGTGCATTTCCGCTTTGTGGACACTGTTAATATGTGGCCTTCAATGTGGTTATGCATGCTGGACATTGTCATCTCGCTATTGCTCATTTTCCTTGGAATTTGGTATCAGAGCTGGTTCGATCTGCGGTTCATTGGTATTCGCAGTAGTTGTTCGGTGCTTCGCAAGAGGTCTGGGGCAGTGATAAGGCTTTGGCGTTGAATGTAAGGCGGCCCAGGGTCGAGTGGGCGCGCCAGGAACCTATGTAGCGACATTAGAGGTGTACGCTGGATGATGAGAGCTCGCTGATGTGGCATTTAGGCCGAGGTGGAACTGCATTCTGCTGTTGGTTGTGCCAAGGCAAACACCGGTCATCATAAATGCATATCAGGTTGCCGGTGAGAAATCTGTGGTTGGGGGCAGCATTATGAGATACATTGCTCTCTTCCTTGTCTACCCTCTCCATTACTTCTTACCGTGAGGAAGTGAGTTCTGTCTTGAGAGTCCTCTCAATGTGAGGTGTCGCGAGCGCTCGACCTTGAGAGTGGACATTCTTCCTGGGCAGCAAGCTGGTGGGAGACGGGCGATGCCTCTGAAGGGCCCTGGACAAAGCACTCGGGTCATGGTCACCATGCCAACCCACTGGGACTAGTACACGCATGCTTTGCCGCAAGTCCTTGGATCTGCTGCTGCGCAATAGAGGTCATGCAGGGCATGCCAGCCCTTTGAACAGACGCTTTCCAGACTGTCTTTAAATACTTCTGGCAGGGACTCGGTGTTGACTCTGGTGGTGATCCTCGTCCTGATTGCGACGTTAACTAATTCCTGAGGACCGTGGGGGCTGTCCTAAAACTGCCTCTTGATCAGCCAGATCAAACCGGGTGTAAGGCTCGTTGCATGTGAGGATAAACAAGGTGCAGGGGCTGGCAGGTTCGGTATGGGGCGTATTGCACACCAGACACGCTGCTCAACCAGTTGCCTAGGAACGTCGACACAAAGTGCCTACTCAAGAGGGATACAGGGAAAGGGTTGGATTCCGGCAACTGTTCGCTGTGACATTAATTAGATAAACTGCCATTCAGCATACATCTCTGCAGGGAACATTATTTTTATTTTTAATTATTTAGTTGTTACGGACTTGACTAACAACTAACAGACAGCTGCAGATAGAGTAGAATATTTCTTGCTGCATTGCAATCTGTATTAGAATAATCTAGAAATAGATTTAACGTTCCCTGTACGATCTGACATTAATTGACACTAAACTACCTAACTGTTTCTGTCCTGGCCGACCGGAATTAGTTGTATATCATACTCGGTTCTATGTCATGCTGAGGTCGGATTCAGTGTGGATTCTAGTTTAGATCACACACACTGTAGCTCATGAGTGATGCAATCACTAGTGAGGAAGCGTTGTTATTGGACGACCTTAGCATCACGCGTCGAGCTGCTCTTCGTCGACCCTTGACTTTCCAAGAGTTAGGTCCAGGAGACGAGAGGAGACTGCGGAGAGAGGCCAGAGAGAGGGGAGAGCAAGGAGAGCGAGGGACACCGCGGCCAGCGCCAGGTGTGGAACTATAGCTTAGCACAGGTGCAACCATAGCCGCCTCCTCCATGTCACAGGCCACTTCGTCAGAAGTCAGTCAGAGTGGTTCTCAGGCTTCCGTTAGCCGGACAGTTGGCTTGCAAGCCAGCCAACAGGCTCAACTCTCGCCGGAGGATTATGAAATCCTCCAAGCAGAAGAACTTCAGGATGAGCTGCAGCCGCAGTTGGATGAGGCAGCAGAGAGAAGAAGAAGAGCTATAATGAGGAAAGCTAGACTAGGAAGTAGAATGCAGGACCTAGGAAAACTAGAAGCACTAAACGAGTCGACATTAGATCCTGCTATACAAGCGCTGCGTTGCTCGCTCCTCTGTGTGGCTGAAACGCAGGTTGTTCCGCAAGCGGTGTTGGCTGAACTAGTGGCAGGCGAGAAACAGATTCTGGCTGCACTGCAGGCTCCTCATCCATTGATGACGTAGCCTCAGTTTGCTGTAGCTCCCCCTTCGATTGCGGGTCCCTCAGTGACGTCGTCGCCGACGGTAGGGCCCTTTTTCTCTCCTATGTTTAGCATGCCCCCTCCAGGTGGTTATGTGGCTACTAGTGGTCCGGTTCTTAGAGCTTCAACCGTACCATCCACGACGGTGGTTACTACAGTTCCATTGTCAGTGCAAGCTCAGGTTAGTGCGCAGCAACCTGTCTCAGTGGCTATGCAGCCACTGCAGCAATCTCCTGGGCCAATGCAGCCCATGCAGTGGATGCCTAAGATCCCATTGCTGAGTCGTAGACCTTTCTCTGGCAACAGGAAGAAGGACGAGGACCTGGATACCTGGGTGAGGACTGTGCCTACTTATGCAAGGCACAAGCTCACAAAGCGAGAGCAGGAGGTTATAGTTGCTGCCTCCTTTTTAGAGGGGTCGGCAGCACGTTGGTTAAACAGGGTAGTGCAGCAGCAGGGTTATGGTCAAAACTCCGACGATCCAGCTCAGGCCCAGACATTGGAAGCGTTTGTGCGGAGTGTGTACAATAGGTGGCATGATCCCCAAGGGGCTCAGAAGGCCACCGACGCGATTAACAATTGTTGTGCCAAAAGGTACAAGAATGTACGCAAAGTCACAGACACCGTAGAACGTCTGATCGTAGTACCTGGTGTGCGTTTTGACCCACAAGTACTCCTCACAGACTACTTGAGATCTCTACCCTTAGAAGTCAGAACTAAGCTGGTGTCCAATGCACGGTACGAGGAAGAAGCTACCCCAAGATTGGTAGAAGAAGGGTCAGTTAATGTTTGTCGACCATGATGGTCAGACGACGAAAATTGACAAGTTCCCATATCTAGGGGATGAGACAGCGAAACTTCAGATGGGGGAGTTGTGGCACCTATCAAAGAAAAGGCTAGGGGGACCGGGAAGACGAAGGTAGTCCTGTCTACAAGTCAAGGAGACCAAGGAACACCCGCATGGGTAAAACTTGGTTTAGATTAGGTGGTGTGGAGGGACCGAGTTGCCAAGGGCACATGCATGAACTGTGGCCACTATGGCCACACATCGAGGACTTGCCCAAAAAAGGTCACGCCGAGGGTAGCCGCTCCAACAGTAGTGGGCTTATCCTCGAATCCTGGCAATGCTTCTGCGAGCACTTTGCAGGGAAACACCTCGGGCCAGTAGGAGTGTTAGCCGCTCTTACTAGTGCTGAAGTGGTAACGTTGCCTTCCCCACTTCAGGCGTTGGCCAAGGCTAGTGACCCGAACATCGCCCCTCAGACACATTCAGACCCACCGGAGTTTTGTTCGAAAGATGGGTCTGAGTCCCTAGAAGAGAGGTTGATGTAGGTGGCCGCAAAGTGGGTGCCTTCGCAGACATAGGCTCTACACGAAATTTCATCAGTCGTGCTTGTGTGGATAGACTGCGCTTAGGGGACGAAGTGCATCGGCTTAGCAGACCAGTAGCTTCTACGCTAGCCAACAAGCACCAGATGTTAGTTAAAGACTATGTTAAGGACGTAGTCTGTACCTTCTCTTATGGAGACGGGGGAGTGAGACATAAAATCTCATTCCCTCGTCAACGACGAACTGCCCTTCGATATGTTATTAGGGATGTACTACCTCGAGGTTGCTTAGCCTCAATTTGATTGGGATAGAAAGGTGTTGATCCACAAGCTGCCCAACGGTAGAACCGTTAGATTGCAAAAGTTTAGATTGCAAAAGTTTAGAGCTAGCAGTCTAGTGGAAAACTACGGGTGCATGTGTGCATCCTCTTTCTATAACTACTATAAGCAGAATCGCAAGGAGGGCATGTATCTAGTCTGTCTCTGAGAAACAGGAGGCCGTTAAAACACCCAAAGAGATAGAATCACTAGTTGCACAATATTTCGACCTTTTTTAGGAGCCCACAGGCGTGGTGGAAAGGGAGGTGATCCATGCGATAGAGGTTGTCGCAGGTAGTAAGGTGCCTAGAAGACGAATCTATCGGATGTCTGCGGAATTGGATGAGCTCCGCCGCCAGCTCAAGGAGCTCACAAAAAAGGGATGGATTCGACCTAGTACCTCACCTTACGGCGTGCCAGTCTTATTTGTCCCTAAGAAGGGGGGTACCTTAAGGATGTGCATTGACTATAGGGGCCTCAATGCCATCATAGTAAAGAACGCAAAGCCCCTAACCCTCATCAACCACAATTGGATAGAGTGCAGCGATGTCGGTACTTTACTAAGATAGATCCAAAGTCCGGATACCATCAAATTGCTATTAGATCTGAGGACCAATACAAAAACGCTTTTCAGACCAGTACAAAAACGTTTTTCAGACCAGGTACGATCTGTACGAGTTTGTGGTAATGCCCTTTGGCCTATGCAATGCCCCTGGGACATTCCAGCATGCGATGAATAGGATTTTTCACGAGTACTTAGACAAGTTCATCGTCGTGTACCTCGACGATATTCTTACCTTTAGTAGGACTGTAGAGGAGCACGCTGAGCACTTGAAAATAGTGCTAGGTCTCCGAAGACAGCACCAGTACAAAATCAACTTGGAGAAATGTGAGTTCCGTCGCACCAAGATCTTGTACTTGGGTCATAAAATCTCTGCGGAAGGGTTGAGGCCGAACGATGCCAAAGTGGTCAGCATACGGGACTTGCCCAGACCTCGACTGAAACTGAGGTCGGATCGTTTTTGAGGATGACGGACTACTATCGTCCGTTTCTTAAGAACTATAGTACTATAGCTTCCCCGTTAACAAATCTAACTCGACTCGACACCCCTTGGGAGTGGACTGAAGAAATTGAAGTATGCGCTGCCACACTACAAAGTCCTCAAACTTTCGGATCCTGAACAGCCCTTTGTTGTGACCACAAACGCCGGCCAATATGGCATAGGCGCGGTCCTTGCGCAAAAGGAGGGGAAGAAGTTGAGACCGATCGAGTATATGAGTAAGAAGATGCCGTCGCAAAAGCTAGCGAAGTCCACGTATGAGCATGAGCTTTATGCGCTATATAGAGCGTTGGTCCATTGGAGACATTATCTCCTAGGCAGATTCTTCTACGTGAGATCTCACCATGAGACCTTGCGCGCGCTGGATCAAGACACAACTTGTGCTCTCTGACACACTCAAGCGATAGATACAAGTGATAGACATGTATAACTACCAACTTGATCCAATCAAGGGAGAGTACTATAAAGTGGTTGATACACTCACTCGATTATCTGGCCACGCTAGTCACTGAGTTTGGCATATCTGACGAACTCACTCGATCACTGGTGGAAGCAAATCAAGAAGATCCAGTTTTGTCTGAGATCATTCGCAAACTGGAGGCTAAGGATAAAGCCATCTCCAATGAGTTTGTGCTGGTCAATGGATTGTTGTTTCTTGATAAGGCAGGGAATAAAAGATTGTGTTCTAACTAGTGAGTCTTTGCGTAGTTTATTTCTAGGTGAGTGTCATGATGCAACTGGTCATTTTGGCTATAGGAAGACATCAGCTAACCTAGTACAAAGATTCTGGTGGCCAACTATGATGCAAGATGCTAAGAGGTACGTTGAAACCTGCCAGGTTTGCCAACGGGACAAACCTAGGACTCGAGCTCAGCTCGGGTTCATCAAGCCCTTGCCGATTCCTGAAGGTCCTGGTCAGAGTGTCTCCATGGACTTCATGGATACTCTTGTGACCAGCAGGTCCGGGAAAAGGCACATCTTCGTTATAGTAGACCGTTTTTCCAAGTATGCCAAACTAATTGCTATCCAAAAACTGGTAAGACTGACTACGTCATCAAACTATCTATGGAAAACTGGGTACGGGACTTTGGCTTACCCAAGTCTATTGTCAATGACAGGGATGTTCATTTCACCAGCGAACTGTGGCAAACATAGCGAAGCAAATGGGAACCAGACTACAGATGACATCAGGGAACCACCCTGAGTCAAATGGACAGGCGGAGCAAGTGAACCGAGAAGTACAGCACTTGCTTCGGCATTACATTAAACCAAAGCTAGGATGACTGGGACGAGAAGCTACCATTCGTCACCAGCCTGTACAACAATGTTGTGCACAGCTCTACCGGCAAGACTCCCAACCAACTGCATCCTGGTTGGAAGCCCAAATCCGCCCTTGATTTCCTACTACTTGAAAACCAGGTAACTGCAGCACCAAGCAGCATAGAGTTTGCTGTCAGATACGAACAGATGTTGCAACAGGCCGTTGAACACATTAGAAAGTCTCAAGATGCTATGATTGCATCTGAGAACAAACACACACGGGCTTCTAATTTTCAGATAGGAGACAGAGTCTGGGTCAAGTGATCTGAACTGGGACAAGAAGTTGGAATCTCTAGAAAACTAATGACACAGTACTTCAGTCCGTGGGAGTCCTAGACATAGTGGGAGATCAGGTAGACGTACCCTCCTATGTGATTCGCATTCCACCACACCTACGCACACATCCTGTTTTCCATGCCTCAAAGCTGGCACCTTTCACAGAGTCTGCACGGTTCCCTTCCAGGCGGTCAATGCTACCCCCAACCATGAATGGCGAAGTGGACATCGACCAGATCGTGGAGCATCGTGTGATGCCTTTTCCTAGACCACCGGGCAGAGCCCGCCCTCCTAAGCCAAAAATGCAATACCGGGTCAGATTCAGACATCATCTGGATCCCAGCGAAGATCGGTGTTTCACTAGAGAAGAACTCGTGTGAACTGCGCCTCAAGTCATTGCAGGCTACGAAAGAGATCTCAAAGGGAAGATGCCTGCAGAATAGAAGACTTCTCAAAGACTATCGAAGTACAGGAGGAGGGAATGCGAGCATCTGGGTCCTCGGCAGGCCTAAGGGCCCCCTGTTGCATATGTGCCCGCCCTAAGTGAAGGCGGGCCTAACAAATCACGAGAGGCCCTCGACTGTCAATTTCGTATTTGGGGGTACAAACAGTTGCGACGCGCCAGTTGGTTAAGAGAAATACAGGCCGAGCAACAAAGACATTCCACGGCCTTCTGGGCCTTTCCAAGAATCGCAGCCTCATACACTAATAGTTGTGAGGCCCAACCGAAAGAGGAAGGTAGTTGCAACACCAGCGCAGCATCCTAGGGCCTACCAGAAGCTTCTGGGCACAGGCCAGTCCAGCCAGGCTGCGAAGGCAGGAGGCTCTTTCCATATAGGAAAGAGCTCGCCACCAGCAGCCTCATTCAGGCACTCGAATGCTAGCGGCAGCCCTGCTGGAGCAGGCGTTCGTGGGCTGCTGCTGGCGCTGAGAGGCGAGGTGCTAGCGCGTGCAGTCGTGCAGGGAGCAGCCCAGCCTCCATAGCTGGTTGGGCTTGGACTACAGTGAGGCGCAGGTCTCGGGTGTACAGAGTGAAGACGTGCAAGTAAGACGGGAGAGAGAGAAGGATGATGATGATGATGATGATGTGAGGGCACATACCTGGTTTTGGAGATGGGTGCATGGGCGACATCTTCAAGTACTTCGGAGGCTGCTCACGTCAACAGTTGCATTGTCAATAAGTACGCAGAGAGTAGCTGTGTAGGAAGTAAGCTGGGCGCCGAGCGCCAAGTAAGGAGATAGGGCCTGGACACTCATGTTGGTGGTGGCGAGAGCAAGCTCTCATTGACATTGGTTTCAGTGTTACGAATCTTCATTGGTGTTATATTGGTGCATTCCTGCTTTCTGGACACTGATACTATCTGGCCTTCGATGTGATTGTGCAATCTGATTATTGTCATCTCGCTATTGCTCATTTTCCTTGCAGGGGGCTCATTTGTACAACCATTCTTATCCTCCTTATTCCTTTCACTAATCCTCACCCTCCTCTTCAGCCATTTTCTTCATGTGCTTCTACAATATGCTTGTTCAAGGCCAAGAAGTGAAAAAGACAAGCATGATCTCTGCTTACAAGTCCCTATTTCTCCCCATCTCTTACTCTCGTCTGTTAACCCGGTGCGAGAAAACGATGCACACGCAAATAGCTGCTTCTCCCCACTGCTCTTCCCTATGTCGTTCTTCTCCCTTTCATGTTCACTCTGTGTGTGGTGGCGCTCGTTAGTGGGAAGAACGGCGCGGCGGGCAGCAGCAGAACAGACACTATGTGTTGATGCTGTTTCTGTGAGACAGTGCCATGAGGCAGTTCGGTCTGTGTGGACCAGTTACACTGTCAGGTGGTTGGTGGTTGGAGATATTCAGTTGTCTTCTTTTTTTCCGAGTCTTGGGATAGCATTCTCAATTTCCACCCAGAATTCCATTCACCGAGTTCAATCTGGATTCAAACGCAGGTGCGATTGGCACATACTTTAATCCGGTAGGCCTCTCAGATCGGCCTACGATCTGGGCCGTTCGCACGACGGACTGCCTACATGGCAGGCCAATCAGACAACATTCTGCAGGCCGCCCGTTCGTGCGAACGGCCCAGATCGCAGGCCAAACAGAATGTTTCTAATCAGCCTGCGATCTGCACCACTTGTAAAAATGCTCAGCTTGCGATCCGAGCCATTCTTTATTACCATTAGCAGTTTCCTAAAGTATTGTAAAAGTTTAAACCATGGTTGCCCTAGACCTGGACATCAGACACCTGGCCCAAACCCATGTCTGGATTAATCCGGACGTCCAGTAATCCGAACAACTAGACATACGGACCCGGACGGTCCGGTTATGAATGAACAGGTCCAGATGTCCGAATAATAATAATAATAATAATAATAATAATAATAATAATAGTAATAATAATAATAATAATAATAATAATAATAATAAAAAAGACACACTGCTGTAGTTGTGTTATCCGACTTATCTTGAACACACTCACATACACACACACACACACACACAATATGTAAGTACAGGCCCTTCAGGGTCCGGTTGGCCCAACGGTCCACCAAAAACAACGCCACGCCAACAATTTTCGGGGGTCCACCAGGCATTGGAAAATCGCCTGGGGACCCCAATATTTTTTTTTTTAATTTTCTAGAAGGGCCCAACCAGACCCCCCAAACCGGACACCGGATCCGAACATCCAGACCGGACCGTCTGGATCCCGATCCGGACGTCCGGTGAACAACCAAGGTTTAAGCCCTCCGATCATAAATCATAACTACAGGTTCAGGGGTTGTAAGGGGATGCACACATCACCTCAGAGTGGCAAATGCAGAAGCAAAAGAAAAGAAAGGACATTCTTTAGCAGCCCTGATTTCCAGGGTGGACGATTGGACTCATATCGCAACTACAGAGCCTTGATTTCAGGATCATGCACGCCCAGTCGGGCAATTACATTAGGCTGGCGGGATACCACCTCGCCGACGGCCGATGCCGACCAATATGCAAGCAACTGGTCAGGCGCGCAATGTGCCATGTCAGCCGACAGCCAACCCCAACTGGTCTGCAACCGACCAATAGGGCCGACCAGTCAGCGGACCACCACCAGTCGTCCGCGGCCCATCAGACGCACTGTTGAAGAAACCGAACGCAGAGCCATCCTCCTCAGTCCCTGAACACCTGGAAACAGGTACGAAGATGATGTTTCCAGGCGTTTCCGAGTATTTTTAATGTGTCTGTGCGTTGTAAATTTTCACCACAGCGGCACATATGTGTCTGTTAGGTGAGGGGGAGGGGGAGAGGGAAGTAATTGAGTAGAGGAAGTGTGTGCAATGATTCGCAAGTCGATCACCCTCAACCTTGCACACACATGCAACAAGCATTCAGATGAGTGTCCACAATTGGAACCAATAGCCGAGACACGTGAATCACACGAGAGATTGGTGCGCAAAATGTCTTTATTATACAACAAAGACAGTGTTCATGTCTCCTTTGGTCTCTGCCACTCACACAGACTCAAACCAGCTAAGTAACTGACTACAGCTGCCTCTCCCTCTGTCCTATCTCTCTCTTCTCGCTCTCTCCCTCTTGCCTTATATCGCTCGACCTCACAATCCCTCCCTCTCCATCGAATCTCTCTCCCTCTCCATCCTTGGATCGTGCCCTGAATACACCCGCTCAGCTCAGCCTTGGACCTTGGCGGTCATGGCTGCCCTGCTTCCCTATCGCTACCCTAGCTATGGTTGACGTTGACGCTCCCTGCTTCTTCGAGAGTTGTCTTGCCCAAGTCGCTTGGTCACACACGCAGCAGCGGCGCTTACACAACTTCACGAATGAACAACTGGTGAGCCGCCGCACTGTAGCAGCTAAATATCGAACTTGTTGTGGCTTGGCATGGCTTTTCCGGTCAGGAACGGCCTGTCTGCTGCCATCATTTTGTTGGTCCGGTAGCTTCCAGACTTTCTGGGACTTGCTGCAATTTTGTAGACTTGGGAAAGGACTGGACTGACCTCTAGACTTGGACTTTTCTGTCCGGTACCGGAATGTTCTACAACGGCCCCACTTTTCCAGATGTGGGCCCAACGCTACGACCTACGACACCTCAAACTGGCCTATTGGACCTACCCTACTGGGACACTGGGACTTAGGAGTTCCGGACATTTGTGCGGGGCTTTCAGGTGTCTGCAACCTGAAATCCTTCCACTCCCACCGGCCTAATTTCAAGGTCCTCCAAAATAATACAATCCTTACCTGTCTGCGACGTTGATCCATTTCCTCACTCTTTCATAATAGGAAACGATATCTGGGTCAGTTTCTACAAGTTCATCCCTTGTAAACCAGCGATCATCTTTGGGCTCTTGGAACGCGAATCTGACTTCGTACTGATGCTGGGGTTGTCCATTTCGGCCTGACCAGTAGACATCAATACCATACCTACCATTCATATTAGGTGGGATCATTGACCTTCGTGACGGGAACTCGTCATTGGTTGTGTAGGGAAGTAACTTGGATGCATGGAAGATATGTTTGCAGATGTGGTGGGATCTCTATGGTGTAGGAGTGACCATCCACGTCTCCAATGACGTCGAGGACCAAGGTCCTCAATATGCTGGCAACACCTGCTGTGATATGCCTTTCTCGGGGAGGAATTCCTTGGACCTGACCCAGACTAAGTCACCTACAGCGAACTGCGACGGTCTGCGGTGCTTATTGGCTTGTTCAATCATCTGATGCTGGGAGTTTCTGACATTCTCGGTCACGTGTTTCAAGTCCTTCTCATGCTGTATGGCTAACTCCCTTGTACCGGGCGGCGACCTCTGAATATGGTCCGGGTCTAGACAGTCTATAGGCCGGGCGGCAACCTCTGAATATGGTCCAGGTCTAGACAGTCTATAGGCCGCCTAAGACGCCATCCTCTGTGTAATCCATTGGGCGTTCGCGAAGTAGCCAAGTGTACTGAATTGTTATACTAGGCACTTGCTACATTAGGGAGGTGCTCGTCCAGATTCTCCTGGTCTGGTCTAATATACATTCATAGCACTTGCTGCAGCAGTTTGTTCATCTGTTCAGTCTCGCCATAAGTCTCGGGGTGTCAGCCTGACGACATGGTCAACTTAGACCCGTACACTTTCATCAGTTGCTGCCACTGCTCACCTGTAAACCTAGTATCGCGGTCACTAACTATAGTCAAGGTGTGCTAGTAGTCCTTGACCCAATGGTTAAAGAACTCTCCAACTCCGTCTTTGCCTGGGCAAGCAACGGAACGAAAACAGCGAACTTACTAAATCTGTCTACTAAGATCATCACTTGACTCTTACCTACTCTTCACCTTCGTGTCCATGAAATCGACCGACACGGACTCGTCGGGGCCTGACAGAATAGGCAAGGGTTTCAACAGTCATAGGAGAGGCTGCGTAGAACTTTTGTTCCGCTTACAGACTTTACAGACTTGGATACATGTGATACAGGCGTGTTTCATACCGGGCCACGCAAAGGACCGTAGGAGGGTGGCATATGTCTTCCTCCAACCGAAATGTCCTTCGGTGTCACGGCATTCCCCCAAAATCAGACTGAATTTCTTTATCATTCGGAATGCATAGCCTACTGTTCAAATCCGTCTTCTCAAACAATAGTCCATCGGCCATTCAGTAATCTGGGACTTTGTAAGGCGCCACCACTCAGTAATTTGAGATTCCTTAATTAGTCGCTAAAGATGGGATCTTTCGCATATGCGGCCTTAATTTTCTGCTGCAGGTCGGCGCCTGCATCTAGGTACGTCACTATTGCGCCAAAGAAGTCCGCGCGCCTACTCAAGGCATCGGCGACGGCGTTATACTTGCCTTTGACTGGCTTGAGTTCGAAGTAAAACTGGTCGATCTCTGCAGCCCACCTAGTCAACTTAGGGGTCATACGGGCCTGCGTTTTCAACCATGTAAGTGTCTCGTGATCCGAATACACTTGAAGTGCCGGCCTAGGAGATAACGTATGGGGGGGGGAAGTAATCGAGGAGAGGAAGTTTCAGTCCTGTGATGTCTCTTGGCAATCAAACTGGATAAAGTGGTTGCAGATGAAAAAAAGGTGATCCTATTCGCCTTCCAGATCTTTCTGCACGGAAGATTTAAATGTCCAAATTCTAAAAGCAATCCCGCGCGGTGTGTTTCATATTATAGATTTACGAAGTAAATCAGAAGAGTTGCTTCAGATACCTCTCATGAATCAGACTCGATGAGGTAGCATGGGGTAGCAGAGGATACAAACATGACCTTATTCACCACTCCGATCTCGATTCTCTCAATATTTCACAATCGAAAATTGAAAAGGAAACATGCATTTCGTTTACTCTTGATTTCAGAAATAAGCTTGTAGAGTGGCTCCAAACACAGTAAGAACTAAGCTTGTAGAGTGGCTCCAAACACAGGATGTCTCTTTTCGATTGGGCTGCATGAGGTGGCAGTGGATAAAAGGTGACCCTATTCCCGTTCAGATCTTTATTCACTGTGGATTTCACAATTGAAAATTAAGAAGTAATCCCTCACGGTATGCTATGTAACCCTGACTTAAAAGTGACTGGAATCGCTTCAGACAGACAATGCCTCCTTTCAATGGGGCTGGGCGAGGCGGTAGGGAATACAAATGTGATCCTATTCACCGTTCAGATATTAATTCTCTGAAGATTTCACCATTGAAGATCAAAGAGTAACCCTGTGCAGTAAACACAGGCTGTCTCTCTTGTGAATGGGGCAGCGCAAGGCGGTCGGGGAAAAAATCGACTCCGTTCACCGTCAGATGTTGATTCTCTGAAGATTTCACCATTGAAACTTGACAATGAAAAATTTGTCCACTATCATGGACGGAGGGGCAAAAGCCTTATCAACAGAAACCCAAACAACACTCACCTGAGTTGGGCACGTGAGGGCTCTATAAAAGCGAAATTTCAAGTTATACAAGGTTTATGAAACAGATCTGGAAGAACTTTATGAACAAAAATCTGTGGTCCAGGAAGAGGAGTAGAAGCAGAAGAAGAACAAGAAAAGAAGAAAAAAACTTAGGTCGTTGAGGTGGCCGACAACCCCTCAGCAGGTGCCTCCTGAGTGGTAGCCCGGTCGGCTGGTCAGGAGCGGACCAGTTGAGAGCCCCCGACAGACACGGTGTGACTCTGTAGTCTAGACTAAGTGTGTGGAGCCTGAATGAGAGTGAATTGATTGACTGCTCACTTTCTTCTCTCGGAGAAGCCGTTCCCTCTCTGCCTGTCGAGCAGCACGCTCATGGTGGCGCAAAGCAGAGTCCACTGCATCACCTGCTCCCAGCTTCCTCAATGTTTCTGCAAGCCTCTGACGCCACTGATGACCAAGCCACAAGTGCAAAACAAAAGACAATAAGAACAAACAGAAACGGAAGAGAAAAGACATGGTTTCCTTCACTAATCCAAGTTTTCAGAAACATTTCACAGTGCAGTACAATGGACTCGTGATCAAATATGTTCCACCTCAGCACAATCCAACACCTAGCTGAGACTGGGCTCAAAACATGGTTTCAAAATCCTGAGCAGTTCAGGTCTGGCAAAAGACTGTGGTCCTCCCAGAAATGTAGAATGCCTGTCAATGTATGATCAACACCAGGGATACTCGCATAGAATGATCTTTAGAACAAATCACGATGCATGTCGGATCATTGATTCTATTTCCAGGGGATATTTTCAACCTTCAGAATACAATCATGATACCTGCAGACTACAACAATTCAACAAAGGACACGCACAGCAGACGGAAGGCATCCATGAACAAGTTGAATCTTTCATACAGCTTGGCAATTCCAAGGCGAGGACTGTTCCCCAAAAGAAGTCTTTGAAGGAGACAGGAGCAGGAGAAGTGCATATCTCATCAAAGGGTAACCCAAAGTGCCATGCTTGCCACTTTGCCACAACCATTAGGCAGACCAGGTGCTTAAATGAACAAATGATGAAAATGTATTTTGCCCAGTTTCCAAGAATAGAACAGCTGCACGCATAAACACCCAAGTAGACCAATGCAGTCTCCTGGAGAGGGAAGGGCAGTAAACAAGGGCATGGCTCTACAGTACGTGTTACAGACAGACTCAAATGGATGGTCTTAGCAAGCTCTCCTCAGGTGAGAAAGCCGAGACAGCATCCCCCAGGTCAGCCAGATAATTATTAGACCGTAGAGAAGGAACAGGCCAATTTTCCTTGGCAGAAAATAAGGAAGGTTAACTGGGGCTGAAAAGTGGGGGTCCCTGTCAACCGCTTATGCGGAGGAGTAAACAGCAGTAAGCCCATTACTGGAAGCAATCCGAGTTATGCATGATTCAATAGACCGACTGCCAGAAGAGGAACCAGACTGACACTCCTTCAAGGCAGAGAAGATGCAAATTACAGAAATAATTCAAAAAATCCCCCCCCTCTCCCACTTTCCCAGAACAAACAAAAATTACCCTTACTGTGCCGCATGTGTTATCACCCACGGTAGACTTCTGATCTTAACAGGCCTTATGGTCTGGAACTTTTTTATTTGATCTGTCTCTGAACCAGGGCTGGTACCCGGATGGACCGGGGACCCCTGCCCCATCCGCGGTCCTCCCGGTTGGACCGGCTGGTGGCCCGGGCCGGTTCCCTCCCAGTTGCCCCCAGCGCATTTTTGCTGGGGCCTGAATTTTTTTTTTTGTCGGCGCGTATGTGCTCCCGAGGCCTTGTGGGGTTGGGCCCTGCCCCGCAACTTCGAAACCGGGTCCTGTAGGTCCGGATTTTTCAAGTCCAAAAAGTGGCCAATCTTGGCCGCTGATCGTGGCAGATCAGCAGCAAAGATCAGCCAGGACCCCATTTCTTAAGAAAAACGAGCAGAGGATATCCGCCGCTGATCTTTGCAGATCAGCAGCGAGAATCACCACACATTCTTCTTAAGATGTGGGTCGGGTAGGCCCCTTCTCCAATTTGTCATCTTGTGGTCCAACGGACCAGTTACCATTGGCAACATCTGATGCTTTTTCACCCTCAGCCACGTCCCTGCCATCTGTGGAAACATCTGTGGAAAAAGTTATGGGATCTGATTTTGGAATTGTGATGTCAGAGCCGTCCGAGGTGCAAGCACACAAATGGACCTAAGCTATATTCTTCTCCCGATCAATCTCGAATGGACCTTGCTCCACTACATGTATCTGGACAGACTGCCAGGAAAGATACTTCCTGACTGATAACTCACCTTATGTAGAAACCAACAAACAGAAAATGCTCTGCCTCACGAGCTGAAAGCTGGAACCATAACTCTTCTGCTGTCGAGTTATACTCTGGAAGAGCTATAACTTCTGGCAAGGACCTCCTCTCATCATATCTGGTTCAGCTCGTTGGGTATCAATATCAAATGACCCACTCCACCAAGTGCTCCAGCCACGGGGGGGTCGGATAAGTGAACTTGCTTACTTCACCCCTTCCCGTGGAAGCCATAGTTGCCTGAATATGTCAATAATAACCCCCTGCCCCCTCCGGAAGCCCCCTGAAAAATATTGCACCTTGAAAATTTTATTGCGGATTCCGACAGCTCTTGAAGAGTGCAGTCGGAATCTGCCGGAAAAAAAAAAAAAAAAAAAAACTGCATTAGTCCCCGGGCCGCCCAGCTGGGGGAAGGTCGCCCGGGTACCCTCCTGGGCGGCCCGGACCGTGCAGGGCCCGGGCAGGGTCCCAGGCGATCCCAGCGCATAATATTGTAAAAAATAGAAAATAAAAAATTTTCAAAAAAATGATTTAAAAAAAAAAAAAAAAAAAAATGTTGTGTAGAATTGCAATACAAGATAAAAGTAAATGAGAAAACCCGAGTCCCAAAAGCCCTTTAGTCACTGTTTATACCCCCCAACCCCCCCTGGACGACCCATTACCAAAACTGAAGTTAAGACCAGATTCTGACTGCTTGGGCCAAGCGCAGTCCTGGCCTGAAGACTTTTTTTTGGGGGGGGGATCCTTGCCTCTTGGGCCAAGCGCAGTCCTGGCCTGAAGTCTTCTTTTTTTTTTTGGGATCCTTGCCTCTTTTTTGACCTGTCTGGTTTTGTCGGGCGACCCCCCCTCTGGCCAACCGGCCCAGTCGGGCGTGCCGGGCTGGGCAACAGCCCAACATAGAAAAAAAAGATATCTGGGCACTTTTTTTTCAAAACCGGTTTCCCGGTTCACCCCCCCTGGGCTGTTCCGGCTCCGGTTGGACCGTGGTAGCTCAACCGGCCGGTTGCCGGCCCAGCACTGCTCTGAACCATTAAGCCTCTTTCATCTTCCTTTAATTGCTGGCATAGGTTCTTTGGTTTCAGCAAAGTTTGTAGTCTTTGTGTATGGGAAATGAGGTTCTTTTATTTGCTACATCCCTTAAGCTTCCAGGCCCATTCTACAATCAGACTCGACTTCAGACTTGCTCACAACATGCACACTTGAGAACCTCAGTCTGAATCAACCGTACAACTTGCGGCTATGGCCGCCGAACACTGTCTCTACCACCAGCCTCACTTCCCCACACTCTCGCACGCACACACATACGAGGATCACCCTGAATGTCCACGCTACACAGCCACACACACTCTGTACACGCCATCTACACCAACAGTTGGGCGGCTATGGCCGCCGTCATCTTCCTCCTCCGAGCTATGGCCGCCGGTGTCTCCCTCGCTGGCTCGCTATGGCCGCTGTATTCTTCACAGCCCACTTCTTCTCCGGGCACCTGCAGTCCTCCAAGCACAAGATACCAAGGCAGCTCTTCCGCATGGCACACAGGCGAATGAATGAATGGCTGGATGCTTCTTTGGAGGTACCCGGGCCTGCCTCAAAACGTGTGAGCCTGGGCCAAAACGTGTCGCCCAGGGAAGTTTCCAGACGTTTGGCCTTCTGGGCCAAAACGTGTGAAACCCACAGCGTGCTCCAGAACCTTCCCCACATCCAGCTCCTACCCCTGGTACTTGCTGACTGGAAAGGCCTACAGGGACCTACGACCTTCTAGAGCCTACAGACTTACAGACAGACTCTAGGCCTCAGTAGACTCAGAGATTTCTAGAACAGGCCTTCCCTAAGCCTAACGGTAACAGACCTAACTCCTAATCTACAGACCTAGGGATCAAGTCCTACTGTCCAACCTACAGACTAGCCTAGGACGTAGGGCAGGTCTAGGGATCGAATCCTACTCAGGTCACTGGGTCTATGTACAGGTATAGGATATGTCTAGGGATTGAATCTCACTCAGCACACAGGTTCAATGTGCAGGGTTAGGCCACAGGTCTGGAGATCGAATCTCTGTGTCTGCAAAGTCGGGTCAACTGAGTGAAATCGTTTCACTCCTGCCGTCCTAAATCCGAGGTCCTCCGAGAACACTCTAACTCAAGGTAGGACCTTTGCCCTTTCTTCCCCTATCATAGGCGTGTACTATGTCGGGAGCGGTTACTAGAAGCTCTGTTCTTGTAAGCCATCGGTCGTCCTCGGGTTCCTGGTATGCGAACCTAACCTTACCTTATACTGTTTCTGGGGACGACCTCGACCTCCTGTCCTGAACACGTCCTCTTCCATTATGTGATCCATATCATATGCACCATCCATGTCTGGTGGAATCATCGATCTCCTAGAAGGGAATCTGTCCATCGAGTGTCGTTGAGATCGCATGCTTTGAAGGCAACTTCGTATTATCGAGGCTTGCTGCCATAGTTGCTATCCGTGAGGACGCGGTCAACTTCCTGATGACCATCCATAGATGGATGGTCTTGCGATCGTCGGCCCGAAAAGTCGTTGCTCTTAGCTGGTGTGTATGTCGCCAGCTTCGAGGCGTGAAAGACTGGATGGACCGTCAGATGCAAGGGGATGTTGATCACAAATGAGGGGCCATCGGGCTCATCGCCTGTGGCTGATGTTACAGGCCATGGTCCAAACAACTTGGGGAGTAGTTTGCGCGAAACATCCTGTTCGAGTGCAAACTCTTCCGCAGAGACCCAAACCAGATCACCGGCGCGGATGGGACATGGCACGCGACGCCTGTTGGCTTGCTGCTGCATGCGGACTTGAGCCTTTTGCATGTTCGCGCGGCCTTGAGCCAGCAATACCCTGTACGTCCGGACGGAAGCAAGGGAGCAAGCGGCGTCATGTCGGCTGTTCGTGGAAGGAGAAGATCAGCAGAGCGCAACGAAATGCGATACTGAATGTGAATTGCAGAAATCCGTGAGCCATCGATACCTTGAACGCACGTGGCGCCCAAGGCTTCTGCTGAGGGCGCGCCCGCCTGAGCATCATTGGATTCCTCACGACCTCAGCACCTTCCATTTCGGAGAGTGGTGGGGCCCGTGGTCGTGGCTTCCCTCGCYTCCCACTTGGAGAGCGTCGATAGCCTAAAGTGGAAGGGAGATACGGCCTTTCCGACCACTGTGGTGCAACTCGAATGGAGTCACGTCGATCGCCGGATGCAACGAAGTGTTGTAGGCGAACTTGATGTCGAGGAGGAGGTCAACCCAATCCTTCTGATCCGGACAGATTAGCGTACGAAGCATCATTTGAGCGGTTTGATGTGCCCGCTCCGTTTGCCCGCTCCATTTGCCCGTCCGTTTGTGGATGCCGAGCCGAACTTGGTTTCATCTTGGTGTCGGATTACTGCATGAGAGAAGTCCAGAATGCCGACATGAAACGAGTGTCGCGGACGTCAATCGCACTATTGCACGACTTCGGTAGCGATTCCGGTGGCCCGACCTCATTACCGATGTCACTCGATTCCGGTGGCCCAACCTCATTACCGATGTCACTCGGCATTGCGACTCTTGCAAAGTTTGCCAACGAAGCAAGCCCCACAATCGCAATCCCTACGGTGAGTTGCGCCCGTTGCCTATCCTACAGGTATCCAGCCTCTCCAGTGCCATGGACATCACCGGCCCGTTTCCCCGTGACTGCCTCGGGCACAACGACATCCTCACGGTCGTTGACCGATTGAGTAAATACTCACAATTTCTCTTTTGCAAGTACTATGCCACGACTCCCGAACTTGCGCGCCTCTTGCACACCAGCGAGTCGCGAGTCGTGGTACTCGCCGAGAAGGCGAGTCCGAAGAAGACGGTCTCGTGGGACACACAATAAGTCCTTGCCTCACGAGTGGAGGAGCAAGTACCCGTCAACGATGCAATAGCAGCTGGCCCGCGGGTGATCCAAAGATAGTTGCGCATACAGCGTGGTGAAATCCGGATCGTACTCGTAGCCCCGGATGAAGTGTCGCTGGAGCTCCTCGTCGAACACGAAGGCATGATGTGTCATAGCGCTGATGTGTCATAGCGCAAAGATCGGGTCTTCGCGAGAGTGCATCTGCTGCGCGATTGGAGAGGCCGGCGAGATGTTTCGGTGTGAAGCTGAATTGGTCAATGAAATACATCCATCGTCCGATCGTGCTGCTCACTGTATCCAACGTCTTGTAGTAGGTCAATGGGTTGTTGTCAATGACCCATGCGAACCTACGACGCCCAAGGAGGAAGTGCCGCCATCGCTTGAGAGCCATCACGAACGCGAGCAGCTCCTTCCTTGCATCATCAAGTGAATTGATGGGAGGCACTTCGTGGCTGAAATACTCCATGGGGTGCCAGTCGTCGCCATCGTGTTGTTCCAAGACTGCCCCAATGCCATAGTCAAAAGCGTCAATTGTCACTCTCGTTGGCAACGTGGGGTCGTAGATGCTAAGGACGGGTGCCATGAGCATGGCCGTCTTGAGTGCTTGGAATGCCAGGCATTGTTCCAAGACTGCCCCAATGCCATAGTCAGAAGCGTCAATTGTCACTCC
>BFEA01000047.1:363626-377421 GCA_003427395.1 Chara braunii
GGGGGGAGAAGAAGAAGAATGCAGAGTGGGACTCTGCCCTAGGTGCATAATAAGATTTTGCTAGATACTGGAAACGTCCAAACTTCCAACACTTTCCGATTTTTGGCTCTGAATAAAATCATCGCAATGCCCACGCTGCTTCACGAGGTTGAGAAGTTTAAAGAAAACCAGAAGAATTGGCACATAAAGCTTCCATTATCATACACTATTAATGTGCAAATTTCCATAAAAGCAGCATTCCCTAACCGCCATCCTTAAATGATTAACAATTTGTACACACATTCGTTTCTAATTTCTTCTTCCTTCAAAGCACCTCACTTCCCGTTTCTTTTCCTTTTCCACTGGAATCCATGCGACTCTGGCAAAATCATCGGAATTTGTCAATGCTGAGCTATGGTTGGATCACACACAATCAGATGTACTTAATTATGAAGCCAGTCATTCAAAACAATACAATGCAATGAGCACAGTCCTCAACAAAGACTGTGTTTCACGAAGAAGGGGGAAAAAAAAAAAAGAACACTTGCAATCAGGTAGGTTTAGAACGAAAGAGAAGATGAAAGCAACTTCCTTCTGTCTCACTATTTGCAGGTAAAGGCTATTATAGGAGATGGGAGAGCATGTGCCACTTACAGGAGCAGCTGCATTGTGCCGACATTTCAAGAGAGCAAGCAGTGCCTGTCTCAAAACATGTCCAATGCTGTCAGGTTGTGCTGCCTTCATCCTTTCCACGTTTGGTGCCAGGGCCAACAACACCTGGATCACTTTCCCGAAGAAGCTACATCTCTGTCTTGCAATAATCGACAGACTACCAAATATGGCAAAAATGGTCACAACAACACATTTCATTCAAGGACAATCCACAATGATCCCCATGAGAAACAGCCAACAGGTGGCCTACACAATTGAGACACCATGCAACAAATATGATGCACACTGTGACGCAAAACATGCTGTGCACAGCACCGGAGGTCTTCTGTACCGCTAAGACAAGCATGTCATGCACACTTCAAAAGATAGCCTCAAGGCTCCATCGGAGCATTTACTCACACTACAACTTTCTCAACTGGATACATCAAGGAAACCCTTGGCGAATATGCCCTGAGTTGCTCTGACACTAACCGACAACAAGATGCAGAAGAAATGAGCCCAAAGTTGTTTCACAGTGGTCTCTGAGGATCCTACACAGAGATGTGTTGGTTTCCTGCCCATCAGATCTCAGTAAGGTGAAGTGAAACATGTTCTGAACTTTACACACAAAACAAAAGGCCGAAAGCCAGAGCACATTCCCACATATAGCAAAATTTTATTTGAGACAACCGTCGCCACCCAAATAGAACGCCCAGTAATTATCGCCGTATCTGGACTTAAAGTTGCACCAAATACAGCTATAATGACCGGGCATTGCATTCGGGTGAAGACGGTAAACCCCCACTCGAGGGTAGATGCAAAGTCAGTCGCTTCCCGCTTTCTTTTTTCTTTCCTTTCTGATCCGATCCTTGATAGTTCAGGGAGACTATTTGCTCTATGCCTTCCGGAATAAATGTCATATATGGACTGATTCAGATATCAATCATGCATGGACTTGGTCATTCTTTACCGCAGACAGTCAACGATAACAACCGAACTGCGATAGCAATGAACAACAAGACCATGTGAAGAATATGCTTAACAATACAAACAATCAGTGCAACATTATATTGTCTATCTACCAGCTTGTTTTTCCCCAGTCCATCACAGACAAACCAGACACATTGTCACTCCCCGAGTCAATCTCTAGTCTAGCACAAAATGCTGGAACTTGAACTGACAAATGTGTGTCTTCTGAAGCAGGATGGAATCTCCCGCTTCAATCATGACCACATGGCACATCGGCACCCGACACTATGGTTACTTTCCCTCTCATCCCTCAACCTCCCAACACCACTGTCACATTCTCTATAGTACAATCACCAACATAATGACGTTTTAAGAGATGAATGTTGGTCTCTCCCCTCCTGGAGTCTTCTTCTTCAAGTAGCTATGGCCACCAGCCAACAGGTAAGCTTTCTCCTCCTCCTTGCCAGCCCTTCTCCAATGGTTACCTCCTCCATCCAATCTCCACCATTGTCCCAGACTTCCAGTCAGCACAATCACCTCTAACTTCTAAGCCTTGGATGACGAATAACGGTTTCCCCGTCTTATACTCCAGAAACGACTCTTGCCATCATCCCCCCCTGCTCGTCTATACCTTCCTCATAAGGCGACTCTTCCTGCGTATTGGCAAGACATATAGCAAATCACCTTTCCCTTTCCAGGTACAGCATTCACTCCATCCTTGCTACCGTTCCCTTTGCAGCCCCTATTCCCAAATCAGGCTTCCAAAGCAAAGGCCTTCTGTTACATGCCCAGTTGGGCGATGTACATATAAAACCAAGGATTCACAATGTGATAAAAAGGACTGAATGGACAATGCAGTGCAAGTGAAATCTCAACGAGCAGTGTACATTCGGATACATACAAAAACGGTGCTTTATAGTGCAGGGGAAGACTTAGATACAAGTCCTGACCTGACCGGGACTGACCTCTATCACGTAGTGCAAGACAGCACAGCAGAATGCTAGAATACCAATGACTAGCCCAATCAATGTTGCAACGCAGACCAAACATACATCATCCTCATCACAAGGTGTGAAGGGGTCTGGCGCTACACACAGGAAGAATGCACCAGGTCCAAATCATGTGCAGACGAAGAGGAGGGGAACAGAGGAAGAAGAGAGGGAGAGATGGCCATGTCGTCAACACCAAGTCTTTGTTACAAGTCCCAAATAATCCCTCGTCAAAATGTCTGAAGCCCAGGGTCGAGTCTGGATCCAAATGTCACAGAGCCCGCTCTCTCATAGTCTGCTGATGCAGTGAAGTCAGGTAGCGAGAGGGTGAGGGGGAGATGGTGGACTGAGAAGAGCAAATGTCACAGAGCCCGCTCTCTCATAGTCTGCTGATGCAGTGAAGTCAGGTAGCGAGAGGGTGAGGGGGAGATGGTGGACTGAGAAGAGGAAGAAGAAGAACTCTCTCTCTCTCATATGCCAGGTACTAACCTGTGCAGATGGCGCTGTGCTGCAGGTACCTCGAAGGCGAAGCTGGAGCTACGGCGCTGGCCGCCTCCCAATCTCTCTCTCTCTAGTACTACTCTAGCTCCTAAGAGCGCCCAGCGCTGAAGACTACTGCTAACGCTACTAGCGCCCAGCGCTGAAGACTACTGCTAGCGCTACTACCGCTACTCCTGCAGGGCTCCTCCAGAGTGCTGCAGCCGAGTCCTGAAGACTACCTCCTGCCTCCTGAACTGCACGTGAAGTGCCTGGGAAGTACCTAGGAACTACCTGCAGCCTGCAGTGCTGGCCCGTCCAGGAGGCTGCTCTTGCCAATGCCAAAACGTGCCAGACCCTGGGGTTGAAGCTCAAACAAAGGTTGTCTTGAAAATAGGCCAAAAATAGCCTGAGCTAAAACCCTGGTCTGGTGCCTGAATTTCAGGGCAGGTCGATCTTATGAGGGCCTCAAAATGGCCCTCCGTCTCAGGCTGACAAGACTCAGGGCCGGAAAGGCTCTGTTTTAGGCTGAAACGACACAGGGCCTGTAGGCCCTTGTTTTCAGGCTTTCAGGCTGAAACGACACAGGGCCTGTAGGCYCTTGTTTTCAGGCTTTCGGGCTGAAAACGACACGGGCCTGAAAATGGCCCGTGCAGCCTGTTGCAGGTGCAGCATGTAACACCTTCTAAGAAAGAGCTTTAACTGCTAACAGACTGCAAATGCCAACGTGTTCTGCTGTTCCAAAGAAAAGAGCTTTAACTGCTAACAGACTGCAAATGCCAACATGTTCTGCTGTTCCGCACTCTACTCTCCGCCTGGAGCCATCACAATCTTAAACTGATGGGTCTAAATATTATTCAGTCTGTCTAATGCATTGTGCGCAGCAATCAGATCCCTCAAGCCGTTCTTGACCAACTCTAGCCTTGAACCATACCCAACTGCACAAGCACTCAGATTCTCTTCAAGGCCTACCTCTGCCATCCTTCGTTCAGCCAAATTCTGTGTTCTACCACCCAAGTACGAGCCTGCTACCCTCAGGGGTATCCTTTATCTCTATGACATTCTGGCTGCTGATATCAACAAGTTCTCCTGCTCCTCTAGTATAGACAGGGTTCCCTCATCTTACTCTTGGATGGTTTACTGGGAAAAAGCGGGCCTGCTGCAGTGGAAACAAGTACAAGAATCGGAAACAGAAACTGGAACAGGTGCAGTCAACGGACCAATACTGATACTAGAGGGCCACTAAAAAGAGGAGCTAACATGGGGGCCGTTGACGGCTGCCGTGATGCACCTACACCTGGCATTCTTCCATAGTGGCCTCGTTGTCACTACAGTCGGCGCCTGCTTCAGACATGGTAAGGCAACCAACCGTCAAGCGGCCAACAAGACACTAACCCCACCCCCGTGTTCGGGGGGACACGTGGATGAGCACATACATACATAAAATAAGCTGCTTATTTTGTTGTGGCGGCTGTGTTGACTCTTTTGGGTTAATTGCAGTTTGAACAAAAAGAAACTTAAAAAGAGAGAAAAACAAAGAGCACAGCAGAAAGACTACTCGTATTCCGCCGAAACCAGGGAAGAACGAAAAGCGTCCATTGGGAGTATCATGCTTCCAGGACAGGATCGTAACCGTGCGTGCAACATTTCCAAACACACGGCTCTCCATCAGTTTGGCGAGACTACTGCCTGTTTCCCTTCCATTTTGATGCACTATGGAAACTCTGACGCCACACTTCGTGCCGGCACATGGGGAAAAAAGTTGAACGCGTTCCCAAATTTTCTTGGAAGAGGCAACTTCATTGCATTTAGGAACGCCTGCATTAGGATGGGACCGTCATAGCCCAACGGATAGACTGACCCAGCACATTCACTTCCCTTGCCATATGGCTGGTTCATCCATTGCCTGCTTTGAATTGGCACAGTTGTAATCCACACTGTCCAAAAGTTTCTCAGGCCACAACGTGCACAATTGCCATAAAAAAGAGACTTCTCGATGTGTGCAGCTGGAGCCTTATGTGCCCACTCTTCCATGTAACTTATGGTCTCTGACCCTCTTCTCCTCTTCTACTGACTCTATACACTCCTCTTCCTTTCTCGTTTTCTCCTCTCAACTCTTTGAGCATTTGATCTCGTTCGTTCTCAAAGAAGAGGTCCCTGACGCTGGCCTCCCTTTTGTGCCTGTGCCTGTGCCTCTGCCTCCCACGTGATTACAATATGACTAGGGGTACTTTTTAAAATACCATACATGAGCAACTGGACATCCAAGGGAAATATAGCCCATTCTATATCTTCTAACTCTTGAATAAGTAAATTCTACCCAGCATTTTTTACAAAAAAAAATTCCTTCTCCTTGTTCTGGAATACGCTCATATTTTCCACAAGCACATCTTCCACTCTTTATAGGTCCAAATATTTTTTCACAAAACAATCCATCTTTTTCTGGTTTTTKATTTCTGTAATGCAATGTATGAGGTTCTTTGACCTCTCCTACAACATCCCCATTAGGTAATATTCTTTCTGCCCATTTACGGATCTGTTTGGGTGAAGCTAGTCCAATTTGAAGAAACTGAGAACCTTTTTGATGAGAGCCTTCCTGCCAGGCCCTGCCACAGCAGACAGATTCAATCTGCCGTGGGACTTCCCTTGGACTGAGCTGCAATGAGAACAGGACTGGACACGTAGCGACTCTCTACCTACTGACTAATAGGACCCTCTACTGTTCCAACCACTCTGACCCTATCGGATCTCTACTTTTGTCCTTTACAGTACCTACCAGAGAGTTGTCTTCGGCCCTCATGTACAAAAGAGAATGGAACATGGTACTGCAGCCATACCGCAACAGAGCGTGACTCGTTTCATTTCACATACTTCATAGAAAAAGATTGAAACACATAAAGATACACTCAGAAAGGGAGAACTCAGGCCAATCCCCAAATCACAAAATTTGTGTAAATTCTAGGGTCACACACTCACCATAATTTGCAAATTATCCAGCGGGCTAGCTCAGTTGGTTAGGCACGCAAGTGGCATTCAGGAGGTTGTGGGTTCAAGCCCCATGACCGCCTGCGGCGCACTTACTGCCAACGGACTGTGATAGTCCTCTGGATACCCCTGATCGGCATTAGCGGGGTCTATGACCAACACAGGTGTGAGTGCGAGCGCGAGTCATGTTGGCCCCCGCCCCAACAGCAGTAGTCAGAGATGGGGTGGGGCCGCCGGTGGGGCTCTGGCCAACGGAAAGACCAAGCATTTTGCCGGTAGCTGCGCCTCCCTTTCTCATCGTCCCCCACCCCTCATCTAGTAGCAGCAGAGGCTATGGCCAACACTCTTCCACACACCACACACAACCCACTCGCGCTCGCACTCACACCTGTGTTGGTCATAGACCCCGCTAATACCGATCAAGGGTATCCAGAGGACTATCACAGTCCGTTGGCAGTAAGTGCGCCGCAGGCGGTCATGGGGCTTGAACCCACAACCTCCTGAATGCCACTTGCAATGACTTGCTGATTCCTGCTGCCGAGATTGACTGCGGGGCTGTACACTAACCTGTAGGGTTAGTTTTGCAATTTTGTTTGGCTGAGGGCTAACCGAGAGATCCGCCTGTGTGGAAATTCGTGAGGGACAGATCTGTAATTTTTGGGAAAAATACAGACCTGGTACTAACCGAGTTCCTACAGCTACCCTAACTGCCTATAGCAGGCCCGGGCTACCCCTAGGACAGACAGGCCCTAAGCGGCCTATACTGCTATACGGTCCTATAGCCTATAGCCGGCTCCGGTAGAGGCCGAGGGGCCGAAACAGCAGCGGTACCGATAGGTCCAGTCAGTCCAGTCTAGGTCTAGGCTAGAGTAGGAAGTCTATAAGTCCAGTAGGGAAATCGGGTAGGGACTTTTGGCTTTTCATTTTTCGCGTTACAGCGTTGGTGGCCAACCAAGTTTAGCAGCGCTGAATGTCTACAGCGGCACCTGCGACATCAGCTGTGTGAGGCAGCCACAGCCCGCCTAGCTGAGACAGCCATAGCTGGGGCTGTGCTCAGCGCATCTATCCCCAGGGGATATCTGCGTTCGGCAGGACTATCGGAGGGTCTTCACTGAGTACATGTGGGTACTGCTAGCAGCTCGGCAGCCATAGCTGCCTTCTTCATCGTCAGAGTGACTCATCGGCACTGGGGGACTACTTCGCTGTTCACGATCTGCATCTGAGTGTATGGCGCTGGCCTCTGGGAGGCTGTTTCAGGGCAGCGCTAGACTCTGAGAGTGTAGTAGTGAGTGGAGTGTGGGGTACTTGAGTGGCGAGACACTGGGTTGAACTCTGTTACGATAAGTGGGGTTAATTGAGTTGAGTTGGCTCTTCATCTGGGTTACGTTCCAATTGTGATCTTCGCAGTGTCATCCTGTGATTGGTTGTTGGGAGTTCATCAGAGAGAGACAGCACTGTGTGTATTCTCCCCATCTGTGCATGATTGTTATTCCGCTGCTTATCTCTGGCCTGTGTGCAGGTGGACTCTGTCTCTTCCTCCCCTTTGTCTCATGCATGTATGGACGTGTGTGAGTTCGTCTGTGTGTGAGTGGCAAACAAATTGTCAAACAACCAAGTTCATAACATAGTCCTCTGGATACCCCTGATCGGTATTAGCGGGGTCTATGACCAACACAGGTGTGAGTGCGAGCGCGAGTGGGTTGTGTGTGGTGTGTGGAAGAGTGTTGGCCATAGCCTCTGCTGCTACTAGATGAGGGGTGGGGGACGATGAGAAAGGGAGGCGCAGCTACCGGCAAAATGCTTGGTCTTTCCGTTGGCCAGAGCCCCACCGGCGGCCCCACCCCATCTCTGACTACCGCTGTTGGGGCGGGGGGCAACATGATTTACCTCGTTTGCGAGGCCCTATTCTTGCAGGGGTCCCCTCTATTATAGTCTTAGGAGTAGTGGTAGGAAGGTAGTGAAAGGCTAAACGAATTTGAGAGAAGAACGTAGTGTAGGTTTAAGAATAAAAAAATAAAATAAAACATATATATAATTTGCGAATTCACGTATCTGGGTATGTATGTGTCAGCAACCTCGGGGGCCACGGGCATATGTATTTTCTTTGATTTCTTTCCACGTTCACTACAACTTTTCTGTGCGACTGCACAGTGCATAAATTTGCATTTGGACGAGTGGTCGCGGTCGTGTCATTTTCTGTTTTGTGTTAGATGTGGGAGAGCTGTGTGACTAGGCGATGCCCTATAATCGCAGACCACCGACGCACAATTTGCAATTTTACGTGCTAGTGTGAGTACGCCCTGAGCTTCAGTGAATCCTTCCAGACGTTAAAGATACCTCTTGGTTTTAGACCACCAGTGCCTCCACACTCACCTTGGCAAGCAATACAGGTTTTTTTTTTGGCCAGGTAGGTCATGAGAAAGTGCAAGGTTGCAGACGAATCAATTTGTAGGGTCAACGCCCCAAAAAACTTCCCAAAGCTTACGGTTTTGTGGTGCCTCCTCACCACACCTCCTTTCCTTTCTTGCTGCTTTCTCCTAGTAACTCGGATAGCAAAAAGTAGAGGGTGCTCAGAACCACTCCTGGTTTAACTCCAGAGAAGGAAGCGCTAAACCACCAGTAATTTTCGAGCCTCATTTTGCCAAGACAGATTCCCCCTGAATGCCAGAAAACGCCAAGCCCCCACAGTGGCATTTTATTTTTCTTATGGTTGGCGCTGCCAGCCATTTTGGTGTGGTAGCACTGCTCATTCTAAGAACCCAGATTGTCGGCCTTTATATTCTCAAATTGCCTGGGTGAGGTACTGGTGGTTAAATGACCAACCATGGGAATTTCCATTTCATAATAAAGAAGCAATTGCACTGTGCAGGAAATAAAGAATCAGCAAACAATCAAGCAGAAGGACATCCCAATTCTCTGCCCTTTGCTTGTTTCATTCATTGCCAACAAAGCAGTTCTCCATCATTGCGTACAATCCAGCCGCAGATGCTGTCCAGCAAGCAAACACACCTGTTTATGAGAACAATTGCCACAGGCCCAGGCAGTTCATTGGCCTTCGGCCATCTCAACATATTCAGCAAAACAGACAGATGCGCCTCAGCTTCTGTCTGAAGGGAATTTATATCAAGAAGTGGATGTCCTTGTTCAATCCATGCAATGGAAAAATTCTTGGAAGAAATGCCTGCAGATCAACCCAACCCAGCAACAGAAGATTCAATTTTTATGCAGTAGACTTGATCAAGGTATACATTGTGCCGCACAGAAGAAAGTCTGGAGCACACTCATGAAACAGGGTGGGAAATTTTGAGTGGAACAGGAGAAACAGGCATTAAAAGGGGGACAAACTCAAACTTCTTTTCTTCTTTTCCTTCAACGGGCTTGTGACAAGAGAGGCAGAGAAGCAACAGCATATAATAACCGCGTTACTGTTGCCGCAAGCATCACAATAGCAAGACAACATGCATAGGCATGATGGGAGAGGCGCAGAGATGGGGCGAGAAGGACAACCAGCAAGTCTATCTTACAGGCTATCCCAATATCACGGCGCAACAGCTCGCACACCCTGACACGAACGTACAAAGGACGCACATTTCAGGCAAGAAAAGATCATGTAAAAATCACCCGCTGAGCAGCACAGCCATTTTGACTACAGACGAGCATCCGAACAAAACATGTACGGCATCACTGTCCTGGGTACACCCGTGCATTAGCACAATGGACGAACAAGGCTAGTGATAAGAAACAACCCATCAAGTTTATCCCCACAGACTGCAATACAAGTCATGCAGGCAGGTTTCATCAGCGTCAAACCACTCACGTAAACTGCCAACCACTTTGGCCCTATCACTAAGGCATGATCAGTCAGCAGTTGCCATCTAGCATCTACAAATAACTTGCAGCAAGGTGGATATGCAGACGCTCAGATCAGTCATCTTAGCAGTATTTCACTGACTTGCAATGGCTAGCACCTGTCTCTTATACACATCTAGATGTGTATAAGAGACAGGGGGCTGAGGCTGGGGGAGGGGTGGGAGGGGTGGGAGGCAAGGAGGTGTGAAAATAAGTACCTGATTGCAGATCTATCATTACATTTCCATTTACAGGGTCTGAAAAACCTTGCATACATTGGGAACTAGCTTTGGATGTTCAAGAGCAAAGATCGGGTTGCATAGCAGGGCGAGGAGATGTGAAAATAAGTACCTGATCACAGATCTGTCATTAGATTCGGATTTGCAGCATCTGAAAAAACTTGCACGAGTTGGGAATGTGCTTCTGGTGTTCGTAAGCAGAGACCGGAAATGGTTCTAATCTCGGGAGGCTCTTGAATGAAAACTAACGTGGATAATAGCTTCAGACAAAGGGCACCTCTCTGTAGCTGCATGAGGTCGTAAAGGATAAAAAGCCAACCCTTTTCTCCGTTCAGATCTTGAGTCTTTGAAGAATTTGCCGTCGGAAATCAGAGTATTAACTCTATGATATCTTAAAGGTCCTAACTTGAGAAACTAATCAAGAACAGCTTCAGAAAGGGCATACCTCCTTTCGATCGAGCTGTGTGAAACTGGTATGGGATGACAAGCCAACCCTAGTCACTGTTCAAATCTTGAATCCATGAAAATTTCAACATTGCAAACTAAAAAGCTGTTAAGGCTGTGTGAAATGGTAAAAGATAGAAAGTGACCCTAGTCATCGCTCAGATATTTGATCCTATGAAGATACCACCATTGCAAACAAAAAAGTGAATCTCTGCTTTGCCATCGACAACATTGAGCAAAAGATTTTTATCAACATCAATTCACAAGTACATGACCACTTTTGCCAGGGAAACGGATTTATGTCCCCTACCTTGTTGCCTAATTACAGATCAACCAGGATATCCACCTTCCTTGACACACAGATATGGCAGTTTAATACCAACCTCATCCAACACCGGCCGGATACATTACGGTTAAGACCGCTAAGGTTTCACCTGCCTACAACCGGCAGTCAAAGTATGAAATCCCTTTCAATCCTAATCATCATGTTATTGCAGGAGGGCATACAAACAATTAGTCCCAGACCGCAGAAGTGCAGACAAACCATTAGTCCCAAAATGTTATTGAACGAGGGATACAAACCATTAGCCCCTTTCAAGTACGAAATCTTAGTCATCATGTTATTGCAGCAACACTTGAAGCCTGAAAGCAGGAGGGCATATACAAACCATTAGTCCCAGACTGCAGAGGAGAAGGCTTGACTGCAGAATCCTTCTCGTGTGTGAAGAGCAAGATCACAGTCTCGATGAACTTGACAGCTTGCAGCCTTACCCCTTCAGTCACAGCCTGAGCCACATCACATACAATTAACAGCAAACTTGTAAGCGATATTCATCCTTGAAAACTGCATAACAATACATGTCCGTACTCGTCCTCTCCAACCCATAGGAGTACACTATGTATCTGCACTCAAACGAAGTCGCCCTAGAATACGACAAAAACAAACACACATGCGTGCCTTCACACAACAGACGAAGGACATGACATTCAGCACATCAGACTGAGGCGGTTGTTGACATAAGCCGTGCAAGTCTTGCACTGAAGAATTGGCAACTATCTGTGGCCTTGCATTCTAAAATTAGTTTGCACGTAAGAAAACGAAAGAGCCTCTCAGCGCCCCCTCTGTTGGTTTAACCAAAAACATCCAACACCTCATGAAATCATACCGTGGCATGAGCAGAACGGGAGCATAGCCCACTGCCTGACGAAGTCTAGCTCCAGGTTACTGGTAATGAATTTACTGACTTCAACTCAAATATAACCCACGGCTACATTACAGTTTATGCAAGAGTAACTCAAGGGCGACTCAAGGGCGACTCAAGGGCGACTCAAGGGCGACTCGAGGGCGATTGAAGAGTAACTCAATGTAACGCAAAGGAAGCTCGACAGCAACTCATGCATAACCCCGCAACACCTCAACAGCGGCTCAAGGTGTGGCTTAGAGGCAGCTGCAGTGGTAGCCCGGGAGCAGCTCGAGGGGAACTCAGCGGTAAACAAAAGGTGGCTCTGGGGTAATGCAGGGGGAACCTGGGTGACTTAAGGATGACTCAGGAGTAACTTGGGGGCACTCCATGAACTGAAGTGCTAACTTATCCCAGCAACAGCCCACAGCTCTCCCTACCAGAGTGTTCAGGATTCCAGAAGACACATCGTGAGGTTCATAAATTGAGGATATGCCCAAATATTAAGAAACGTACAGTTCGTGCCATGATATGCATTCTTGGCAAAAGAATCAGCAACGAAGTTGTTAGTCCGTGCTTGGAACAAACAGTGTTACTTGGCTATAGCATGATGTGAGCTCAGCAAGTCACGCATGCCAACCTTGTTGACTATGGTCACCCAGAGTGTTGGCACCCATTGGGAATAAATCTTTCGAGACAACTGTAACTCCCAGAATCATGCACGCCTGAGGAGCGATCACGTCAACTTGCAAGGAATATGAGTGTGAACGATATACAGAAAACCAAGTTGCGAAATCACACAGACGTCCAGGTAGTCGTGTCCAAGCAGAGAGTACAAAATGCACCGAGAAACCATCCATATAGAGCAATACAATGAAGTAATGAGCCAATGTTCAAGCCCGTAGGCCACACCAACACAGTATCCAAAGTCGCTCCTCTCTGTCTGGCGCCCAGCGCCCAGCCTACTCTACCCCACTATCCTACCTACAGCTGGTTCACGCAACAGGCTCACTTCGACTCTCGAAGCCCAATACACACGACTGTCAACACCATAGCCGACCTCTCTTCATGTACCAGGTACGTATCTCGTCACCCTCAGTCAGACCTTGATTACCCCACACTCGCCTCCTTCCCTGAAGACCACCCGATCGCCCACATTACCCCCTGGCGCCCAACAGCCCGGCTATGGCTGCCTGCACCCCGCTGCCCTGCAGCGCCCCACTTCACCGCTATGCGCCCTGTCAGCGCCCTTGGCCGCAGCGCAGCATCAAGCGATAGCGCAGCAGCACTTCCGCATTGCCTGCACTGGCCAGCATGCCTGGCTTGGGATGCCTCACTTCTTTTATGGAAGTGGCAGCCTCCTGGATGCTGTGTGCGGCCTGGCTGGAAGCTTCCAGTAGCTTCCGGTTGGGCCTCAGACCCTGCGCCCAGGCCCGAGACTACAGTTGAGGTCCTGGGCCTTTTTCAGTTGGGCACGGCCTGAGTCTCCGGACTTGGGCTGTTTGCTGCATCTGTGCGGGGCTCCCAGGTAGGTGCGTCGGCAGTACTGCTTTTCCAAAGGCCGATGGCCTGCTTCCCAATGTATCGGCCCTGCTTTGTGTGTATGTGCCCAGGCGCAACTGTCAAGGCCTGGGCCAACTGTACGACGCAGCTTAATGAGGCTCACGCGTCTACCCAACCAACTGGCGTGCTGCGAGAGCCTGAATACCCACATATGGAAATGTCGAAATTTGGCCTTTGACTAATATTCAGGCCCGCCTTCACTTAGGGCGGACACTCGGCTTGCTGGGGTCTTAGCCCAGAACATGTGATGTCTGATAGGGCCCCTTGAGGGCTCGTTCCTCACAAACTGTAAAACACTGACAAAAAAGAAAAGCAACATGCTCCAAATCAAGTGGAAGCTAGACACTCCTCGTAAGAGAGAAAGGGTGAGAGGGAGAGGAGAGAGAGAAAATTCCCATCTCTCTCTCTCTCTCTCTCTCTCTCTCTCTCTCTCTCTCTCTCTCTCTCTCTCTCTCTCTCTCTCTCTCTC
>BFEA01000047.1:377623-393603 GCA_003427395.1 Chara braunii
CACACACACACACACACACACACACACACACACACTTGTGTGCATATATTCTGTTCGCATGTAAGCAGGTGATACTGTCCATCATGGACACTGCAATCTCTCTCTCTCTCTCTCTCTCTCTCTCACACACACACACACACACACACACACACACACACACACACTCGTACTAGCGACCTATTTTCTCTTTTTGTGGTTGGATATTTCTTGTTGGTTTTGTTGATTATACACGGCCTAATTCTTTGCCCTGCTTTAGAGCATGGGCTCTTTGGATGTTTACGGGTGGCCACGAGTTCTCTTTGGGGGGAATGTATGTTTTGTGGGCCAGCGTGGAAGGCTTTCCCAGTTTTTTCGGACCCTTAGCAGGGGGGGTCAGTGCGTTCTTGCTGGAGGAGTCTTCCGTCTTAGGTAAGTTGTCTCTTATCTTCTTGCTCCTCTTTGGCAAAGACGCGAGTGTGTAGCTTGAGATGATTGTCGGGAATGCCAATGCTGTTATATTTGTTTGTTTTTGGTAAACGAGGTTTTGGTTTTGTGGGCCAATGTGGAAGGCTCTCCAAGTTGTTTCGGACCTTTGAGGGGGTCGGGTTGGTGCCTTCTTGCTGGAGTAGCCTTCTGTCTTAGGTAAGTTGCCTCGCCTTCTGCCCTCATCCCCTTATGGTTTAAAATACACATGTATACATATGTGCAAGTGTGCCGCTTTGGCAGCAGACGGATGTGTGGGCACTTGGCGCTGAACCGCACAAACCTGGCCAGCCTTGCATTTTCTATTATATTACCTATCTATACTTTTTCGTTATGGATGGCTTGTCAAGGGAATGACAGAGAGAATCTAGGGTCTTTAAAACAACACACTCACACTTGTGTGCGTATATTCTGTTCGCATGCAAGCAGGTGGTACTGTCCATCATGGACACTGCAATCTCTCTCTCTCTCTCTCCCCCTCACACACACACACACACACACACACACACACACACACTTGCGTGTAAGCAGGTGATACTGTCCATCATGGACACTGCAAACTATGTCAAGTATGCCAGACAAAAGGTATGTTTGAGCTGTGGAGTGGCACAACTGACAACGGGCCAAAACCAATATTCAGTGGTCACGACCGACTCATCTCCTTATGACCCACCCACCCACCCACCCAACCTTGTGCCCCATACATTCATCCACGTTTTCAATGCCCTTTACCCCTCCGCAACCTCCGTACCATGCACATTTATATTTTGTTCCAAGAGATCATCAATGAACACCTTGTCCCTAACAAGACATGCATTCTGATCACGTTAACAAATCCCCCATTCAGTCCCTTCAAGAGCAGCAGCTATGGAGAGAATCTGTAACCAACACGAAGGTGGAAACCCAGTAACAAAACGACTTGCACATACCTTCTGAAGAATGTTTGATGCCTCGTTCTTCAAAGAAACCAAATATCCCCAACCATCGACAAGGCTCTTGTCCAGCTCCCGGCCACCATAAGCCTGTTCTCAAAGCACAGGCAAAATGTGGTGAAATTACCAACCGTGTCCATTTGCTCACACTACCCGCACGCTTGGGATACATTTTCACGTTCAGATCATCATCACCCCCTTACCACCACCAGAGCTGGATTGTTTAGGAATGGCTTCTGCTTGGGAAACCTGGCTTCCTCACCCTTTGACTTAGCTCCCCCACTCTCTGACACAGATTTTCACGAAGAGAGAACACCATCCATACTCCCCAAATAAATCCAAAGCAAGAGCAAGCAGACACATTTTCCTGACGTCAGGTTCGGCTTGGTTTATGGAAGGCCCATCTTAACCAACCCACAACTGACCACCATGGTTATCAACTGCCCTACACAGGAAGGCTGGTAAATGTTATCCCCTCTCCTGTCCGATTCGCAGACACCTGACCTCAATTAAAAACTGCAATAAACAGTATGGATGCCATGGTTGTCAGCTGCCCTAAGCAGCTACGCTGACGTGATCCTTGTCCCAAGTCCGCCACAATTGTTAGCGTGTAAGAAGCAAGACCCGCATAGGGTGGCAAGAGCTGTGCAGAGCAGTGCTGAGAATAGATGGCAGAGGGCATGGCCTCTCCACAACCAGATTTCCGGAAGTGCCAGCCTAAGCCAGATGTCTTGTTACAGCTTTGCTTGCAAAAAAGAAAAAGAGGGTTTGACACCCTTTCCCTCTTTGCAGGAACCTGTGCGGCTGCTTTCAAAACATGTGCGTATCATGCATGCACCTGCGTAAAGCGCATGCACAAAGGACATGAGGGGAGGTAAGGTGATTGGTATCAGTCAGCTGACAAAAAATTGTGCCAGCCAGTAGCCTTACCTTTGCAACCTGACCAACATGTGCTACACTTCGGAACATTTCGCATGGCGGAGCTTAGGAGAAGTCCCAGAATGCTGGCAGGACATGCAAAATATCCAGGTCTGCACATTCTGGTCGCTCCGTGGCACCACCACTCCCCTAAAAGTGCTCCAAAGGTTTTGTTTTGGCTTCTTTTTTGGAGGCTTCTGAAGTTGCAGGCCTGGCAATCAGTACCAATGACCCTGAATCTCCCCATGCCAGCCTGTGGCTTTCCAGGGTGGCAACCAGTATCGGCAGGCCCAAAAAAAGTGGCACAGGCCAGTATTTCTTTTGGCTTACATGCAGGCACCACCTTCGAAAAAAATGCACTGGTGGCACCGACCACTGGATACAAAGCCACTGGCTCACGCCCTAGGAGGGCTCTGCCCGTGAGGGGACTTCAGTCATGCTATCTATGACAAACCCAAAGTGTATGTTAGCTTGGGTTTCGTTGTTAGAGTTTTCACTCCAATAGGTAGTTCTGACCCTGATCGACTTCGAGTGTCGAAGTTTTTACTTTTCAATCATCCTTCAATTTCATGAATTGTATGTTTTATTTTGTTAGCACCAACAAAGGTGGTTAACGGGAGCCCCTACTTTTCAGCTCTTGGGTTGACGGGTGCAAAACTGAATTAGGCTTCCAGGCCCGAAAAAAGTGGCACAGGCCAGCATTTCTTTTGGCTTACTTGCAGGCACCAACTTCGAACAAAATGCACTGGGTGGCACTCACCACTGGGTACAAAGCTACTGGCTCACGTCCTAGTAGGGCTCTGCCTGGGCGGGGACTTCAGTCGTGCTCTCTATGACAACCCCCCAGTACATGTTAGCTTGGGTTTCATTGTTAGAGTTTTCACTCTGATAGCTCTGTCAGTACAGTTGGGGACTGTTGGGGTCCTTTTTAAGGTAGAGTTTGCGGCCCAAGTGGCATCATGGGAGGGGGAACAATGGTCATCTCAAATTGTTTTTATCCTTCAGGACATCCAATACAATTGGAATGATAAATTTTAGAAATTACAAAAAAGAGAAGTTGATTATTTCCTCACACGTTTCTTATTATTCTCTCAGGGTCTGTCATAACCTAGGCCCGTTTTGGATCTTCCATCCGTGACGTATAATGCAGTCACTGCTAGTCGAGCAAAAGCATGAAAGAAGGGACAGCAGGCCAGGTCACCACTTAATATAGCATGTGACTGTGAGAATGTGATGGTTGCTGCATTGACTTCTTTGTTCCTGTTACACCGCACCAAATGCTGACTTGGACACCATTGCAGGCATGGAGGACAGCGTAATGGCTGCAGGGAGCTGACAGACCATCAATACAAGGCTCGCTGCCGGTAAGGGCTTTCCTTCTGCCCCTGGATAGGGGAGGTGATGGATGCTATCTGTGAATCCGCTCCTTACTTTCTTCTTTTCCTTTTAGACTTGATTTGAATAAATCCATATGCAGGTGATTTCGTCCTTTCAAGTCGCAACAAAAGAGAGAGAGAGAGAGAGAGAGAGAGAGAGAGATTATGATTAAGCTTAAGGTCATACTCGTGCAATAAATCGCAGTTTCCCAGTGGGGCTGTACACTAACTGTTTGGCTTTGTAGTTCGTTTTCTTGTTTTGAGCCTTGCGGGACTTTATCCCGTGACCCGTAACTCGTGTGTTTTGTTTGTGAGTGCTGCACCCTATGGGACTTGATCCCTGAGTCTGTCACTAGTAGTCTCTGTTTGGTAGCCTTAGGCCATTCCGCCTGTTCCTTTTGCCTTGTCATAGGTCTAGGTCCCCTTTTGCCCCTGTTTCCATAGAGATGCAGATGAGTATTGGGTTGTTACCTTTGGAGTCCGTCGTAGGTCTAGGCAGAGGGTAGAAGTAGCGGACAGGGAATTTGGCTTTGGTCTTTTCACGTTTTTTGTTGGCTGGGGAAACTCTGCCCGTCCGTTGTTGGAGCGCTGCTGCTCTATTTTGGGCGAGGTCATCTTCTTCCTCGAAGCCCAGCCATAGCTGGGGTTTGGAAATGAAGTTGAAGATGGCACTGCTGCTATTTCGCAGCTCTGCATGAGAGCTTCCACAGGACTGTGTTGTTGGGTTTGGGTGCTGCCATCTTCCACTTGGCAGCCATATCTGCGGTTCCTCCTCTCAAGGAACTTTGTCTTCTTCGAAGTGCTGGATCGGTTGTCTCCTTCTTCATCAGGACTTCCAGCGCTGCACTTCTGTGCGGGTGCTGAGCTGGTGCTGTTATCATTAGGGTTGCTGGTTCAGATTGGCACGTTGTGACAGCTGTGGGGTTACTGCTGCGAAGGCAGCCATAGCCAGGGATATGAGATGGCGAGGAGGAAGAAGAAGACTCCTGCATACTTCGTTGAGCACTTGTTTCCGGTTGTTCGGGGTTGTAAACGCGGTTGTGATTCTTGGAACAAGTACTCTGGATTGATTGGAGGAGGACGAGGGATTGCAGAATTGAAATTCGTTTTTCAATTCTCTGTGTGTTTTGAGCTTCCGCTGTGCATATCTTCTCTCCGGTTTTGTGTGGATTTGCCTCCTTCGAGTCTACTCTGCAATTACATGCGTGTATGGGAACGTGTGAATTCGCTGCGGCTTGAAGTTCAATCGGGTACATAACACTTGGCTAAGCCTGTGAGCTTTGCGTGGTGCCCCTATTAAGTTGGACATAAAAATAAAAATAATAATTAAAAAGAAAAACATAAACGATCCACTAGAGATAACTGCTTCAACATTCCTACTTAATGGACACCCCAATTTGCATGTGACGTGAGCAGCTCAGAGCCCCCTATGTTTCAGTTGGTCCTCCGGAAAGGCCAATCTGGCAGCTAGAGTTCATTCTTCCATCTCCAGAAACTGGTGCAGGTCCTCAGGCTGGTCGCAAAATGGAGTGGTGTTTTTTTTAGTTACAAAGAATTGTGGCCGCGTCCCCCTCTCCCCCCCCCCCTTGCAACCCCATCTTGGATTGGCGCACCAGTGTATGCAAATCATAGACTCTTTGAAGAGAATTGTCTAATGAGTTAGGCGTTGTAATAATAACAACAAAAAAATAGGGCCATTGATTGCACACACTTTCACTGACTGATTCTGTGAAACTGCTCCACAAGGCACATCCTCGCACTTGCATTCAGGTAAAGGTTCTTGCAAGAAAGAATCATCCACCCCACCTGGAGAACCAGCTGCACCAGTGTGCTTCGGAAAACCGTCGCCGCAGCCATAAGCGCTCGCTTTGCAACAGCTGGCACGCTATCACATACGAGGACAAGGAGTGCAGGTGCAAGCATCGGCAAGAGCCAATGATGGCTTTGGCAAATCTCTTCCACAAACCTGCACCCGTCAATGAAGGTCAATCATTAATGCTACCAATCATCAAGCAGAAGAGTTTCATGCAAAGAAGGATTTTTCATAAGCCCGAAGATGTAATGGAGAATTGGGGGGGGGGGGGGGGGGGGGGAAGTCAAGACGCCCTACAGGCTGTCCAATCTCCGGAATTGGCACTTTGACCGCACCACTGAACCCACACAAATAGTACGATCCTCAGAGGTTACTCAAACAGAGGGATTCAATTTGGCAATTGTGCTTTGCGGGGTGAGATGCTCAAAACGGATAAACAATAAAAGACCAATGCAAAGTTGCAAACATAGAAATCCAAAAGAACAATACTTCTACCAATCAAGATAAGGTCATGGACCTACTCATCAGAGCGCAGAAACCGGCATGATGCAGTAGACATTACATGGTATGGCCCTCCACAAGGACGAAAATTGGCTGCTTCCTCTCTCGTTTGTCATCAATGGCAGGCTGTACCAGAAGCTGGGGCTGTCCCCAGCTCCATCAAGCACATGGTAGCAACAAATACTCCAGTCCTCCATTATCAGGACAATCCGTGACGGCCAATTTTCCATAGTTGTGATTCACATGTGATCACTACCTTTCAAACCTGGGACCAATCCAATCAGAGCAATGACTGTCACCGGCCAACGGTCTCAGCGGCCATGAAAATCATTGGCAACACAATGGCCTGGCCAATTACCTTGCCATGCACTGTGTGCTTACTAACAGTAATGTTTGCGCACCACTCAGCAGCCACATTTGCTGGGTGACTCACTGCATAACCCACCAAACACGTCTTCACTGTGACCTATTTCGGAGTACGGACTCCATTTCTTCTTATGACAGTGAGGCTGATGATATAAGGTGGTGGGCACCCCCATGAATGCGGCATTTGGCGGAAAGCCAGAAATGAAGCCCCGGACGGGGCGTTTGGCGGCAGCCACAAACGAAGCCCCGGCTTACTTTGTTCAATAGGGACGATACAAGGAGGTTCCATAGGGAAAAGGGCACCTATTATGTGGGTGGACGTGCATGATTAGGGCAATGTTCCAAAATGATTTCTCTTTGACTTAGCTCGTAAGCTCAGCTTAGCTTGCAAAGTTTCGGCCACTTGCTTTGCCCAACTTCTGACACCACCCAGCTCACATACTTAAACCACCAGTACTTCCTAAAGTCGTGTCCATAAACGAGCCACGATTTTAGGAAACGTACCGGCCACTACAAGGGCGCCCAAATTCATCCAACTAGAAAAGTTTCGACTCCTTTTTTTTTTGTGGCCTATACCAGGGCCGTGTACTTGCGGTTTAAGGCAGCTCATTATACACAACAGTTTAGATGGATGATGATTTCTCAACACGGTTGGAACAGTAGTCACAACTTCTTTTTTCCTTTTTTTTTTTTGAAACATCAGATGAGGGGCCACCTACTGCAGGCAGGGATAAGAGCCCATGCTCGCAGTGGGGCTCCCAGGGTTGAGCGCTCCAATCTTATTCGTGGGGAGCAACATGATTTCTCAACACGGTAGGAACAGCCAACAAACCTATTCCTCAGCGGGAGGGACCCTGGCTTGAATAGGGCAGACTCACTTTCGGACTTTTCCACTGCATACGGTCATAATTCACCACAAAAATTCACTGTGAGGGTCAGGCCCTACTACCAGCTTCGCGTTCCCTTAGGGTCTCGCCATCCTCTCGCATTGCACGTTCCTGCCCCTGGTAACTTAGAAGGGTCAGGCCAAACAGGTGCGCCATGTTGCTGCTCAGAACGCATGAACCTGGACATAAAATCCTGAGGGTCAGGCCCTACTACCCGCTTCGCGTTCCCTTAGGGTCTCTCGCCATCCTCTCGCATTGCACGTTCCTGCCCCTGCTGACTTAAAAGGGTCAGGCTGCACGTTCCTGCCCCTTCTAACTTAGAAGGGGCAGGCCCAGCAGGTGCACCATGTTGCTGCTTAGAACGCATGAACCTGGACATAAAATCGGTCAGGTCCGCGGCTTGCCAGCTCCATTGCAGATAGCACCATGCGACCTGGGCCTAAACATGATAGCGACTGGCTACATCTCTTGATCAGAAGAGGTGAGCGGGCCAGACCAGGTCCCAAGCTTCTCACCCACCAAGCTAAAACATACTGAGTGGCCAAGCCCCCCCCCCCCCTCTTCCCCCCCCCCCCCGGCCTGCTTTTTCTTTCTGTTCTGTATAATACTATCAGTAACCTGATTGAGACGATCGGAAGCCAGCCTAGTCACAGCCTCATCTTTCCCGTCTACCGTTTCACATCAGAAGAACCTGGCCAACCTTCAGCTACGATCCGCTATGTGACAGCCATTGCATGGCAAGCTGACCTAACAACCTACCCCTTTCAAGAACGCACACACACCGGAAGTATGATGGACGCATTTTGACTGAATTAGGACCACCTTCAGTCCAGTTATGAGAGAGAGAGAGAGAGAGTAGTACAGTATGCCTTTCTTCTACCTCACTCACTCTTCGTACTGCTGGAACGGATGTGCCCCCTGTGCTCGTTCGTGCTCAAAAGCGTACAGGAAGCCGACAAACACCACACCCAGCTAGGCTGCTTGACCAGACACGTCGCTCGCTCGCTCTCTCACTCGCTTCACAACGTCGCTCGCTAGCTCGCTCTCTCACTCGCTTCACAAGCTGGTGTTAAATCAGGATAATTTGTCCAAAATACAGGAAACAGAGTAAGCAGCCCGATTTAGGGGAGAAGGCAGCGTGGGCGGCAAGTTTGTAGCTCAAGGGTGATGAACGAGAGATAAGGGAGGCGTTGGTGTGAAAGTTGAGGGAGAAAGTGGTTAACAGAGAATTAATGAGCTATATATAGTAGGGCACGGGTTTAGCTTCGGGGGGGAGAGACGGTAAGATCACACGACACGGGGCAAATCGACGGACACGACGACGGCAGGGCAAAAATTGAAGGAGACGATGAGGTTGTGAACAACAGCTTAAGTTGCTGGACAACCGTCCATTAGAGGGACGAAGCGGTCGAAAAGGAGGTAACTTACAGAAGCGGGTAGGTTAAGAGAGGAGATAAGTTGGGACGATCAAGAAGCTACACAAACCAGCGAGGAAGAGGAGGGGCTAGGAGAGGTGGTATGTCAGGAGAGAGGGCAGTAAGCTACGGAAAACGATATGTAATGGGGCCAGGAGAAGAGAGAGAGGTTGGGAAACGGTATGTTAGCAAGCCCATGAGTAGGGAGGGGTAAGAGAGCTCTAGAGATCTGAAATCGCAGCGAAATGGGCAAGTTATAAGAGAGAGAGGAGGATGGGTTGAGATGAGCGTATCTGAACATGGGGGCGGAGTAAAAGAGTGGGGGTACCTACCTACCGAAGACGCAAATGCGCTTCTCGAGTGAGATGCACGCAACGGTAGTTTCGACAAGCCTAGCCTAGAACAGCAGCGTTGTCCTGTGCCCTCTGTTCTCCCCCTTTTTTTAATTTAGCCCCCCTTTTTCGTTTCAGCACCCCTTTCTGGTTTCAGCACCTCTTTCTGATATTAGCACCCCTGCGGCTCTTGCAGGTAGGATTTGGTTTCTCCACCCTTTTCACTGTCCCCACCATAATACGTCAATCATTCAGGTAACAAAAGTTCTGGGTTTGACAGAAACAGAGAGAAAAATCAGACACGCACACACAGACAGAGAGAGAGAGAGAGGGAGAAGTTAGTAGTTATGAATCTTATGATGACCATCTCCCCTTGTCCACATAGGCAACTTCATTACAACTGGTAAGGCTGCCGATTTCATTTTAAATTTTCCCAAAAATACTGTTGAAACAAAAACAGTCCCCGCCCCGCGCCCCCCCCAACCCAGCGTACACACAAGACACAAGAAAACTTTGCCCCTTCTTCTTTCTTACCAAACCAACCCCCCCTTTCTCCTTTCCCCCTCCGTCTGGAGACGGAAGACGAGGCTGCAAGAAATGAGGATTTGCACGCAGTCAAGGAGTGGTGAATTTCTGTTTTTTTTTTTTACGATTTGGAAATGAGAACAACACCGGACAGTTTTTTTTCATCTCAGCCGCCGCGTCAGGCTTGCACCGCAGAGCACCGCATCGCTCCGCTGCGCGCCAACTACTGACGTGTACAGCCCCCTCATAAGGGCGGCAAATGATCGACTCCTTGATTGCCAAGCCCCTCTAATATATACTAGTGTATATCGTAATAGAGAACTGTCCGGTGAACCGTACGCAGAGAGGGAGAAGAGGACAACAAACGGGGGGCTGTGACAAACTGCTTCGTCGGAGTTTCACCGACTCATCAGGAGTCTGAACCCTCTGCAGTCTGCAGAGTCCCCTAACCAACCAATACATATATATCGTATAGATATTTATCCTTTGTTCAGTGTAAAAATATAAGAATACACTAAAACACAGAAGAAGACGACACTATTTTCTGTCTTTCTGGTTTCTGTCTCTTTGCCTGTCTGTCCTTAATTTTTTTTGTTTTCTTCGCTCATCTTATTTCTTCTTCTACTTCCCGTGTTTGCACTCTTAGTCAATAGTTCTGTGACAATATATATTGTCACACTGAATCGGAGCGCAAAGGCGGAAAAAGACAAAACAAAAGAAAGGAAAGAAGTGAGGATGTAAAGCTCCGCCTGTTCATCACCTCTTACGTACAAGGCCAGCCACGTGGATGACAGGTTGAGCGCTGGCTGCCCCCATCCCCGTGTGTCACAAGGACCTACTTGCACGCAGCCAAAAGGCAAAGAGGTAAAGAAAAGGAGGAGGAAACCAGACCTCACAGAGGCAAGAGAAAGAGAAAGGGATCCAGTCAAAGAAAGGACAAGGGAAGAGGAAGGCCTATCAGTCAAACAAAGCAAATGACACATCCCAACGAAGTTCAACATATTTTTTTCCGTTTTTTTTGTTTTCTTTTTTTTTCTTAAGCAATTTGTTCATTTTTTCTTTTTCTTTTTCTTTTCTTTTCTTTTTTTTTTCTTTTTTCTTTTTTCTTTCTCCTTTCTTCAACTCCATATCTGTTGGTAGTGTCGAAAGCTTTATGTGTCCTACAATTAGTGTTGCTCCTGACCTGCTTGATCCTATTGACCAGTCAGGAAGAGGAGCCCCACCCCATCCCGGCAGATAGGACAGGCACGCTGAGGATGACGTGGATGTTCACAAGGATACCCAAGGAGAGCTGCACCAGCACAGCATTCACCAGGACGGCTAGCACGGACCATCCCATCAAAACAGTCCTGGCAAAGGACATGCTGTCCACATGTCAAAACAACAGCCGGACGTTCATCACAGTGCGGCATCATGCAGTCCTGCTAGCGTCCTTGCGCACGAAAGGGACAACGAATATCTGGGCTTCGGCACAGACGGCGGCGGCCGCGATAGATTGGTCATGGTGATGGCATAGATGACGAATTCCACAGCCATATTATATACATGTATATATATTGTCATGCATATGTATGTGTGTCGGAGTTTCACCGACTCGTCAGGGGGCTGAACCCTTTACAGCCTGCAAAGTCCCCTAACCGGCACATCTACATGTATTGTATGTATGTGTATGGATATGTATAAGTGTATGTATTTTTATGTATATATCATATATCATGTGTATATATCGTACATGTATATATAGATTCTGTATCCTCTCGTCTACAGTAGAGTGACAGGCCGAAACAATCTGCCTGATGCAGACAATCTCCTCAAGGGAAGAGGAAGGCGGCGAGGTGGGTGGAGGGGTGGCCCCTGGGGGAGACGGACGGGTGTCTGCTTGGCTCCCTGATCGACAAACCCATCATGTTAAACCGCGCCMCTAGTGCGCTSTAGGCGGCGAGGTGGGTGGAGGGGTGGCCCCTGGGGGAGACGGGCGGGTGTCTGCTTGGCTCCCTGATCGACAAACCCATCATGTTAAACCGCGCCACTAGTGCGCTCTCTCACTAGACACAGAAAAGAACCTTCTGCAGAACATACCGCATTGGAGCGTGCGCTCCATTGGATACGACAAGAAAAGTAGTTGACAGAGATGGAGAAATGCGCACGCGTAATTCGAAGCAGAATGAAGTCAATCCGATGGCACCAGAGGGTGAACATACTGGATGGGGAAACAGACAACGACACTGACAACCATAGAGAAGTGATAACCACGCCGAGGATGGACAAAACCATCATCATCATCATCACCATATCATCATCGTCATCATCATCATCATCATCATCGTCATCATCATCATCATCATCATCATCATCATCGCTATCATGATCATCATCGCTATCATGATCATCATCGCTATCATGATCATTGCCGTCGTCGTCGCCGTCCAAGACATCGAAAACCGTTCATGGAAGCGCAGAGGTGACAAAAAGCGGCGGGCGAGAGTCCGAACATCATGTGAGACGTGGCGACGAGAATTAACAAGGCGCGACATGGACAAATACAAGAACGAACAATGGAAGATTTTTTTCTTTTTGTAAATGGATGATGATTGGGGATACGGATAGACAGCGAGTCAAACATGGAGACGGAGAAGGAGGGAGATCCCGAAAAGAGAGAGAATCAGCGAAGTGTAGACCACCACTCTTTACAAATTACAAAGTGAGAAACATGCCAAAGGGGAGAGAGGGGAGAGAGCAGGAGAGGTTGATCACCTGATTAAAATAGTGGTACAGAGGGAATAAAACAGATGAGTTCACGAGCATAAAGTTATAAACTGCCAGAGATAGACAAACTAAGAGCGCGTTTTGCGCATATTGTATGAACAACAGACTCGATTACAAATTCCGGGCGCGTTTGCGAGAAAGAGATCAAGAACAACAGAGGTACAGATAGGCGCACACCTAGAGACAAAGGCAAGTAACGCGACTTTGGAGGGATGGGAGGCGTAAATGGAGAGAGATTATGGACATAAAAATGGAGAGAGATGATGGACATAAATGGAGAGAGATGATGTCCATCATCTAAGCCAGGTAATAGTAAGTAATAATGGCAAAACAAAAAGTGCACACATGCCTTTGCGGTTTGGCTTTTTCTTTGCACAGATATCTGTGTGTCAAGAATGGGCCTGGCCGATGTGCACGACCTGGGTTCAACTCATATCGTCGAGCTGTATTTGCGGCAACTTCACGGGCATTTGGTCAAAAGTCCGTCCATAAGCAGCTGAAACAAGAGAGGGCTGAACGCCTGGCTGATCCTCTCAAGACGAGTCTGGGTGAATTGAATCAAGGATTCTCCCTCTCCCCCTTTGCCTCTCCTTACTGCCATCTTCCCCCGAACGTAAGACACTATTATCATGGCTGTGCCGCACCGGGACAGATTGCTTGTACACATTCATTCATGATTACGGTGCGTTATCTTCAGGGGAAGACGGGTAGCTCCAGCTAGCTAGCTACTCGTCTTCTTCTTTTCTCTCCGCATCCCTACATCTCCTCCCCATACTCCTCAATCAATACCAGTAAAAATGGGAGCTAGCAGCGCGGGGGTAATTCAGAGGGGGCGCAACAAAAAACCATCGAACGAGATGTATAACCATGGGAAGGCAGGCAACTGAGAAGATGCGACGAACCGGGAGAACAAACGCCACCGTAGGCGCACTGAATAATCACTACCGTCTTCACCGAATAGAACGCCCAGTCATAATCGCCGTATCTAGACTGAAAATTGGTCCAAATACGCGAGTATAATGACCGGGAATTCGATTCAGGTGAAGACGGTAGTTATGGATCAGGGATCTCAGAGCCGAGGGGGAAAGGATAAGACATCCATCGCTTCTTTTCAAGTCGTGACAGATCGACAGATTCCCACGTGGCGGGGGAAAACGCGCGCTGCAACCGCGTGCGGGAATGGGGAGAGGATCTTTCTCCCGCCTGAAAAGAGAGGATGAGGGAACTACCGTCTTCCCCTGAATAGAACGCCGGTCATTATAGCTGTATTTGGGGCACTTTTCAGTCCAGATGCAGCGATGACGAACGGGCGTTCTATTCGGGTGAAGAAGGTAGCCAGAAACCGAAGGCGAGGGCGAAGAAGATGGGGCAGCGAAGGAAGACAAACCAGGAGAGGAACCGAAACAGGGAAGGGAACGGAAGGGAAAGGCACAAAACGGTGAAACGGTGAAACGGGAGGCAGGCAAGAAGAGAAAAAGAAAGGCGGGCAGCGAGGAGGAGAACAGCTGCATAGAGGAAGGGGCTGAAAGGAATGGAGCGATGGAAGGAAACGCAAAAGCGAAGGCAGCTTTGGGGATCCCGAAAGTGGTAGCGATGGAGAGGCGCAGGATCGGCCAGGAGGGATGGCGGAGTCACCCGCCAGGAGGGATGGGGGAGTCACCCGCCAGGAGGGATGGCGGAGTCACGTGGAGGAAGAGAAACGAGAAGGGAAGGCGAAGCGGAAGACGAGCGACGATGAAAAGCGGGCCCGTCGACAGGGCGGTCAAGTGGTCAGGGCACACGCGGAGTATCGGCGCAGGGGCGGCAACAGGAGCAACGAAAGCGCAGGGGGGGGGGGGGGGGCGCCGACGAGGAGGACAAGCGACAAAGAGAGGAGCCCTGGGGTGTGCGGAGCGGAAACGGCAAAGAGTTGGTGGATCAGTGAGGAGGAGAATGGGGAGGGGCGCACGGCAGAGAGGAGAGGGATACTGACAAGGTAGGCACGTGCATGAGGAGCCGAAAGAGGGAGAAAGGAGGGAGAAAGAGGGATGGCCGAGAGGAAGGAGAGCGGCGGGGGAGAGAATGTGAGAGCGGAAGAAAGGGCGCGGTGGGGGTCAAGAAAAGAGGGGGGCAGAGCGGGAAGAAAAGGCCCAAGGGAAGGAGAGAACGGAGAACGAGGGGATAGGGAAGAAGCATCGGGTCAGAGAGGAGAAGGATAGGGACACTGAACAGAAGAGAGAAGAGGAAAAATCATAAGGAGAAGAAGATGGGAGGTCGAGCAAGGCTCACTCACTCTGCTAGCAGCCTCCTGACCGACGGCGAGGGCTCGCTCTGCAGCTCAACAAACACGAAGGCAAAGTGTCCAAGCAATCGAGGCTCCCTCCGTACCACAATCTCTGCGAATTGCTTCAGCTTAGTGATCTTCTCGTCGGCCATTGGAGTTGTTTTCGCCTCGTTCAGAAGCGCCACAGCGGCCTCCATCGCCGCCGCCGTTGAGGACGCCGATGAAGTCGAACCCGGCGCCGACATTGACACTGGCAGGGCTCCCTGGTCGCGTGACACGTCCATTCTGTAAGCCGCATCCACCATCCCGTTCCACGTGTCCCGCTCCCACCGAATAGCTAACTAGCTAATTAGCTAGCGGTTTATCTAATTAAGTTTGTATTAGTAGGCTTCGGTACGAGGCTACGCGAAATGGACAAACACTACCTCCCATGGCACACCCTTCGCCATCCTGCCTGTACCCACGTCGATGATGATGAAGATGATGGTTGGCTGGAATTGGATACCCCCTCATCCTTGGTCAACGTCACCCCCTTCCCTCTCCCTCCACAACGTTCCCTTCCTCACGCCACAGAGGATAGCACGAAAGAACTTCATTCGTGTTCTAACAGCCACGTGGAACAGCACGGGCGCGCTTTTCTCCTCCCTGCGGCCACTAACCTCCCTGACAAACCCCGCCGGACGGACCGGCGACCCCAGCACGACAGCAACCCAACACCCCCCGCTTCACCGTCCCCCGCCGCTACCGTCCTCCGTCTACCATTCCTGACACTCAGGCGCCCATCCTACCGCTCTCCTGGATACAATCAGCTTCGGTGTGAAAATGAAAACAACCGTTCAACCTTACCGTCGTGACAAGTCGTCGATCAATATCTTGCCAGAGTTCTAGGCGTAAGGCCCAGCGGGACTACCGGTACATGGCCTCGCGGCTGGTCCACTGCAGTCCTCTTAGCCTTTGCCTATTCAGTGCCCAGAGCCGTTGCCAACTTGCCAACATACATTCCCTGCAGCTCGTCTTCGCAGCTATTCCCTTCTCTTCACTTTTCAGTTGACATGCACAGCCCTAAGGATGCGGTAGAGTGGGTTTGGGCATTAGAGCGGGGATATCTTTGTCACAGCCGCCCAAAAAGGGCTATAGCGAGGGTAGAAGTTCTATGATGATCGACTCACCGTGAGGGCCGCCCAAAAAGGGTTATAGCAAGGGTAGAAGTTCTATGATGATCGACTTACCGTGAGGGCACGGGTGCACAGCCCGTAGTTTGTTTGTTGATGTGGTTGGGGAAGGGTAAGGTAGTGATTATGATGTATGTATGTTTTGTCATGTTCTCTATACACAAGTAGAAGAGAGTGAGTGGGGGGAGGGTCCCGGTTGGTGCTTTATTCACTATGCTCATGGGACGCTGGACCCAGTTTCCAGCAGGTGGC
>BFEA01000047.1:400421-415133 GCA_003427395.1 Chara braunii
GAGAGAGAGAGAGAGAGAGAGAGAGAGAGAGAGAGAGAGAGAGAGAGAGAGAGAGAGAGAGAGAGAGAGAGACACCTACAACATGCAGCATATCAGTGGCGGGGAGCACAATGGCAGATGCTGACCTCCAAAAAAAAACAAAAAGTAACTTTATTGGAATACAAGAGTTTTTCTTTTCGAAATCCAAATAAAAGGGTACACGTTGCATTCGAATACGATGTATACGTGTTCTATTTGAGGTTCTCTGCTATTCGAGAAAAGTGGAGCCGCACCGTTTCAATTTCGAAAACCGCGACCTCCTCATCCTCGTACAGGTAGCTACCGGTCCTACGTGGTCCTGATCCTTGCAAGGCCCCAAAACCTCAAAATGCCCACCCTTCCGATGACCACCGACCTTGAAATTTGATTGATGTTGAAATGTCTAAGGGGGGAAAACGCAACCCTGACGGGCTGCGAACTGGTCCTTGGCAAATTGTGGAGGAAAGCAACAATTTGACACATAAGGCAAGATCTTCAACCTCCACCGGTACTTCCTAAAGTTGCAGCGGTTAACAACCCGCGACAATGATGAACAAACAGACCCATACATTGGCGCGTCGGTCTCATTTGAGTAGAAGCGCTTTTACTTTTTTTTCTTGTGTATGGGTCGAGTACTGATGGTTTAAATATAAAAAGAACGACAAGTGATAATTTAAATGATTATTACTACAAAGACATGCCAACATCCCCTATTCACCTAAAGGAACTTGACTTACCATGAGGGTACACTTGTGCAGCCTGTAATTTTTATATTGTTATGGTTGTCTCATTTACTTGGTACTATTCACTGGTATTGTTTACCACATGGGCGTTGGGAACGCAACCGTAAGGTAGCCAAAGCAATGAGACTAAGCGCACGTATAAGAAAGAGGGAGAGAGACAGAGACAGAGAGAGAGAGGCGGAGGGGACAACAAAATCTACGAGCACTGCAATTTTCAGGTTTTTTCACACATTCTTTTGAGCGCGAAAAATCATTGAAAATTGAGCAGTTTTTTCGTTGGCTCACATATAGTTGAGTGGCAAAAATGGAATACGGGTCAAATTGGCGCGCCGATTATTTTGCGGTCTGAATGATTTATGAAATTTTCTTATATATTTCTTGGAAAGACCACGACGTAATTTATGGATTCTCAAATTTTCATATTTTTCGGTGAATTCCTCTGAAAACAAAAAATCATTAAAGTTCTCTCTTGCAAAACGTCTGTTTTGTTGCACCTTCATGTGTCTTCTCAGCGTTGACCTCTCTGTTTTGAGAAGACGAGCCTCAACGACTGAGCCTAAGGGCCCTTTTGTAGTTCAGATGCAAGAGAGGACCGGTCCTCCAATTTTGCTACCGCCCCGGTCCTCGGCCACCTTGTCACGGACGTCGAAGCCTACTATGCGCAGCCTTAGGGTTGTGAACTGCTACTACAACTAGTTTTGGTTCCTCTCTTGGAACCCTTTCTTGTCTTGTCACTACGGGATAAGGACTCTATCAGAAATGCTTGCTTTCTATACCATTCCAACTGGCGCACAAAGGCTTGAATTTCAAATTTAGTTGTAGTGCCAAAGGCGGTGATGTAATTAATATAAGAAGGATGAAAATGATGTTGCTCTTCTAATCTATTAAATTGTGTTTAATAGCATGTTCCTCGTAAGTTTCTGGTTGATCGCATGAACCAGGTTCAATTCCACAAACTTTGGCAGTTGAATGTAATAGGTTTTGTTTCATGTATCTATTTTGGTACTTATTGGTTTTTACAACATTATGTCAAATGCAGTTTCTGGTAAACAGGCAGCAACACATGTAGGCGGTTCAAATAGAGGTTCGCATTAGGGATACCAATAACTCACGATGCTTTCATTTCAATTTGTGAGTTGTGTTTATTTTATACATCGGGTTTTACCTATTAGCACCAATTCAAACTAGATGGTTACAGTTTGTAAGTTATGTTTCTGCCAGTATGTGTGCGTTATCATGTTTGCCACACACATCCTCACAAAGAAAGCACGACTGTGGCGGATTGTGTGTGTGTGTGTGTGTGTGTGTGTGTGTGTGTGTGTGTGTGATTATTATATATTCACTATATAGAAATCAACAAGAAAAGCATGATCGTGCCATATTGTTTCGTTAGGAGGTTGAACCCTTACAGACTGCCAATGATCCATTCAAATGATTAATAACTACTCACAATGTGGCACAAAGTTAACCATACCTTTGAGAAAAAGGGTCGACTTTATTCCACCAAACCTGCAATCCTATCATACCATTGTTTAAAACACCTGGCAAGAAGGGTTGTGTGATCTGTTATCTTTCTTTTCTTTTATTGTCATGTTTGCTTATGTTTTTTTTTCGTAAGTCTTTGACGTTCTCAACAACATGTTGCAGTCTAGCAGCCTGTGTGTGTTTTGTGTTTGTGTATGTGTGTATGATGGCATCGCAAGATACAGTTCCTCCGTGCAATGCGGGTTTGTGGCAGTATAATATTGTTTATTATTTTTTTTTTTTTTGTCTCTTTGTATGTATTGTCATGTGTGTGTGTAAGTTTGAAAGCATGTGAGACAATGCGTTGTCGGACAAAATACCCTTACAAGGGTATTTTGCCATGTCTTTGTATTCGGCACGATGGCGGCGTCAGCTACCATGATGTAGCCATTCTGGAAACAAGAGGGGTGTGCACGCTTGGCGTGACACTGGAAGCGAAATCCTTGACCACTGAGGCCGGGGGGGAAATCGGTAAGAAAATTTCGTTAAGAATGTACGCACGTTATTATGACGTGCTCCATGGTGATTAGGATCAGTAGTAATACCCCTCGACAGAAGAGGTCGGAGGGTCAATGGGGCTGATGATTGTGTCAGGTAGGTCTATGACACGCACTGAGACTTGGTCCAGTGCCTGTCTTCCCTCCGGTACTGGGTGTCCTAAAAATTTCGGTTTTTGTCTTCCCTTACTCAGCCTCCGAATCAAGTACGCCGCGTCTACCTCAATATGGTGAGGTACCAGCCTACCTACTACTTGAAAATTGTCCGTCACGCTCAAGGGGGTAACAGATCTCTTCCGCTACGTGAGTGTTTTCCCATCGTGACCTTGGATGTCGCGACCGTAACTAGGCATGGGCCTACCCGCCACCAGAATGTTCTCGTCTCAGCCCTCTAACGGCGCGGCCACGACTAAGTGCCGGGCCTTCGGGCCTACCAGTCCACTAAGCACCCTTGTGGTCGATCGCATACTCAAACTAACGAAAATATGGACGGGCATGCTGACTTGCAAACGTGCACTCTCTCACAGACTAAGAAAGACAAACAACGACGTATACTTAAAAGAAGGTGGCGCTTTACCACACTATGGTAAGAGCTAGCCCAGTAGGTAAAGGCTGGGATTGATATGCAGGAGATATTGGGATTGAATCCGACCTGCCTTCGGGCTAGCTCTTTTGCTCGTAGTAAGGGGCAGGGCCTGCATTTTTTCTTTCACCCGCCCTCGGTAGGGCGGGGTTCGAACCCACGACCTTGCAAGTAAGAGTTAGTAAAGTTAGTTGTTAGTTAGAACTGAGTGTCGTGGGGCTCCCACACTTGGCAAAGTAGGAATGAATTATGGGGTTGAATCTCGTTAAATTCGTTGTTTCAGTTTTGATTTTTTCTTTTACTTTTTTTTGTGTTTTCCTCGACGGCCTACCTGCCCCGAGGTGCCCAAATGAATCACGCCCCGATATTGGGGCGGATTCACCTAGTAAGGAGCCAACCGACTGCGCCTGGTAGGACTCCGCAGTGGGTACGGGGCTTCAAGCTCGGCCCGCTCGGTACTAGTCCGCGCCCTCGAGAAGGCAAGATCGCGAGAAAAAGGGTAGCGCGCGGAAGGCAGTGCGTAGAAGGAGGAGAACGCGCGAGAAGAAGAAGAAGAAGAAGAAGAAGAAGAAGAAGAAGAAGAAGAAGAAGAAGAAGAAGAAGAAGAAGAAGAAGGAGGAGGAAAAGAGAGTAGGAGGAGAGGGAAAACGACAAACGGGTTCGTCGCGACAGGGAAGATTGTTGTAATTATCGATCTTGGAAGAGGAATGTCTAGTAAGCGTGAATCATCGGCTCGAGCTGGTTACGTCCCTATCCTTTGCACACACCTACGTCGCACCATCCGATTGAATGTTTCGGTGAAGTGTATGGATGGTGGTGACCTCGGCGGTTACCCCAGAGAGCGCTGAAGAAGGTTCGCTGAACCTTATCATTTAGAGAAAAGAGCGAGGAAAGAGAAGGCGAAAAGAGGGAGAAAGGGCGAGAGAGAAGAAGGAAGAAGGAGAGAGGGAAGGGAGAGAAGGAGGAAGAGAAGAAGAGAAAGGTGGGGAGAACGTTTACCTGAGCTGGTCATCGGACAACAACGACAACGGTGGCTCGAACAACGACGACAACGACTCCAACGAAGACGGTGACGACGGCGAGGAGCGGGAGGAATGCACGGGTAAGTCCCGTCCCACGCAATCAATCCCGATACTCCCATCGAATAGAATAAAGATAATAAAAATAATATAATAAGTAATAATAATAAGATTGAATAATAAATAAATAAATAAATAAATAAATAAATAAATAAATAAATAAGACCAATGAATCTGCCACTAAATGTGGAAAGATTCACTTCGCTCTGGTGTGTATGAAAAAGGAGAGAGAGTTCTTCTTCTTCCTGTCCACCTTCTTTATCTCACCCTCTCATCACCTGACTTCTAAGTATCAGCAGATTACGACAGAGAGAGAGAGAACTGTGACTTGAGACTTGACGACATTAGATCCAGACTCGACAATAGGATTTAGACATTATGACGAGGGACTATTTGGGCCTGTGCCGAAGACTTGGTGTTGACAACATTCCCATCTTCCCCTCGTCTTCGTCTAACCTCCCTCTTCCTCGTCTGGGTATGGTCGGGGCTGGCGCAGTCTTTCTGTGTAAAGCGCCAGACCCCTTTACACCATGGAATGATGATGATGATGTATGTTCGGGACTGCATTTCAATATTGATTGTTCGGATCATTGGTACCTAAGTCTTCCACTACGCTATCCCGTACTTTGTACGAGAGGTCGATACTCGATCCGGTCTTCACCGATACTGTAGGCGACGGGGGTGCGCGTGTGTGTGAGGGAGAGAAGGAGAGAGAGAGAAGGAGAGAGATGGAGATCAAAGAAGGAGAGAAGGAGAGAAAGAGAGAGAGAGCCTATAAGCCTCCTACCCGCTCCTCGCCGCAAGCTACCTGGATCGATAGAACGAGCAAATCGAAGAGTGACAGTGTATATTTTCCCGTTTCAATAGAAGATTCATTCTGTTTTTGCTCGTCCTATCGATGGAATGTGAGTGAATGAGACGTTCATGAATCGACCAAGGTGTGTGTATGTGTGAGACGTTCATGAATCGACCAAGGTATGTTTGTATGTGTGAGACGTTCATGAATCGACCAAGGCATGTTTGTATGTGTGAGATTTTCACGAATCGACCAAGGTGTGTGTGTGTGTGTGAGAGATAGAGAGAGGGAAAAAAGAGATTGGAGGGGACAGGCACGACCAACTCAGAATCACGCTACTCACATCAGTCGCGTTAGAACAGATTGAATGAATCTTGCGACGGGACACAGGAATATGCCTACTACATGCATGGGTGTATGTGTGTGTGTGTAGGCGTGTGTGTGTAAGAGAGAGGGGGAGACGATTAGTCTCCAACCTTGGCCTACAACTAAGTCTCCTACCCACGGTTCGACGCACACTACTTGGATCGATAGAAACGAGCAAATCAAAGAGTGACAGGGTATATCTCCCCGTTTCAGCAGAAGTTCTCATTCCGAGTTGCTCGTCTTATCGACATGGAATGCGTGTGTGTGAGACATTCATGATTCGACTAAGGAGAGAGAGAGAGAGAGGGGGAGAGAGAGAGTTGTTCTTCTTCCTTCTCTCAGTCCACCTTCTCCTTCTCACCCTCTCATCACCTGACTTCTTAGTATCGACAGACTACGACAGAGAGAGAGAGAGTTGTGACTTGAGACTTGACAACAGTGGATCCAGACTCGACATTGGGATTCAGACTTTTTCTCCGTCTGGTCCCTCTTTGTCGACTGTGCATGTCTGGACCTGGCGCCTCCTTCCTGGGAATAGCGCCAGGCCCGTTCACACCTTGCGATGAGCATGATGTATGTTTGGTCTACGTTGCAACATTGATTGGGCTTGACATTGGTATTTTAGCATTCTGTTGCACTGTCATGCACTACAGAGGTCAGTCCCGGTCAGATCAGACTTCATAGCTAAATCTTCACTGCGCTAATCAGCGCCGCTATGCACGTATGAGGATGCAAATCGCTTGTCAAGATTCCGTTCGCACCGCATCGTCCGTTAGGTCCTTTTTTTTTTTTCACTTTTCAGATCATCGGTTATTACGTACATCACGAATCAGTACGTACACATCGTTTGCCGAGATTCTATCTTGCACAGCGTTGTCCATACAGTCCTATTCATCACGATTACGGATCCTTGGCTTATGTAAAACGTCGCCCATCTGGGTGCGTAAAGGGAAAGAAAATTGAGGGAGGAAAGAGGGGGAAAAAAAAGATCAGAGAAGAGGAGAAGGGGAAAGAAGATGGAGAGGGAGAAAGTAGAGAAGAGGAGAGAGAAAAGAGAGGAGGAGGAGAAAACGGTTGGCAAAGCTGTTGTTTGGCCTGTCCAACGCTATCTGCCCTCCCGTCCATATCCATCTCAAGGGCCGTACATAAGTTCAGTCTTTCGGATGCATACACGCACGCACGCTCTCGCAGCAGAGAGAAAGAGGGAGAGAGAGCGATTTGTGTTCATCATGGGGTATAGCTCGGTTGAATTTGCGACAATACGATGTGATAATACCATTCGATTCAGGGAGGCCAATAGAGGGATCTGTTACCTGTCTTGCCAGCTGAGGAAGCGGTGAGTCACCGGTTCCTTCCTAGCATCTGAGAAATCCAAAACAGGATGGACCTGCGTGGATGGATTCCTGCATTTGTGTCCGAGGTGCTGACCCCTGTATGTGTACCAATATACGGGCAGGCGCACCGGTACACTCGAAACGAGTGTTTCCAGAGAAAATAAATGAGTAAGAGATCTGAAGATATGGTGGTGTGAAATCGAAGGATCACATCGTGGAATTATGATCGGAGATTGTGTGTGCATTTAATTTCTGATCATAACTCCACCATCGGATCATCCCATTCCACACGTCAACCAGACTATCGATCTTGACTAGGGGTGTGTATATCTCAACACGCATTTCACTAAAGGAGCTTATGATTTGATGGTTCCCTTCCTTTCGAGGTGAATAAAAGCATAACGATCACCCTCACTCGTTCACGAGAGACAAAGGATGGAGGAGAAAAGGGGATGATATCAACTCAATGATTCCAAAGATAGTATCTGAAACTGTCCGAAATGACGGCAAATCCGAAGTGTTGCAAATGTCAATCTCACAATGACAAATTACATCCCCGGAAGGAAGATGAAATCAGATCCCACAGTGGTCCATAACTCGTAGTTCCAGATTCGCCGTCTCAGATGTCATCATATCCCATTTCGCAGTAATCCCGTAGGAGAAGTAAAAGTAGATGTAGATTGAGAAGGTAAGAGGAGAGAAAGAGAGAGAGAATGAAGAAAGAATGAGGAAGGAGAGAGATAGGAGAAAAGGGGGTAGATGGGGTGATGATGAGGAAGATGATAATGATAGGTGAAGGATGATGATGATGATGATGTAGTGGCACTTACCTTGTATTGATGATGGTCTGCTATAGCTGCATAGTAGTAGGCTGGACGCAGAGCACCAAGTATACGTGTGAAGGAACTGGACTCTTGGGTTGAGGGGAGAGAGTTTGTTCTCTGTAAACAGTAGTTCTCAGTGTTACGAACTTCTATTGGTGTATAATGCTGTTTTCTGGACACAGTGTGACTATCTGACTTTCTATGTGATGGTGTGAACTGGAAATGTCATCTCGCTTCTATATTATTATTATTATTATTATTATTATTATTATTATTATTATTATTATTATTATTATTATTATTATTATTATTATTATTATTTTGCTTGATAACCTCGTGGCATCTGCAAGCAGGTAGAGAAAGAAAATCGGCACAGTGGTGTTGACATCATCACTCGCTGGTCGTCAAGTAGTCAGGTTGCTTTCATTGTTGTAATTGTAGGTATAGCCTGTAGAGTAGGTGGGGCGCCTGACGCCATTCAGACAGAGAGCTACAATGTTGTATGTTGTTGGTGTTGCCCTGTTGGGCATGGACATTGACTCTCTAGTCTGACGTACCATTCTCCAAAGGGTGGTTACTTGGTTACATTGTGCTGTCTGTTCTAGCTTCGACTACTCGGACTTCAGTGGGATTATGCAATTAGGATTTCCGTACTTCGTCCACATCCCAGTTCTTGGATTTTTATCATTATTATAATAATTATTGTTATTATTGTTATTATTAATTGCATGGTTTTGATCCACATGGCGTCTGTGTGAGTTGGAGGACGAGGTTGTAAGTGATACGAGAGACACACCTGGTGCTTGAGGCGAACAATATAGGCTGAGGTCTGCTCGTACTTCAGGGAGCTGTTGACATCATCAATGGCATCATGGATAGGCTAGATAGGGTCTGCCGAACGCCAGACGGGAAGTCGACATCAGATTTTCTCAGATGATGATGATGATGATGATGATGTGGAGACACATGCCCTGTATTGACAACAGTCTGCATCTGGGCGACATCCACTAGTATTTCGGCCTGCGGATGATGTCTACAGTTGCATTGTCTTTATAGTCAATAGATGGCTGTGTAGGAGTAGGTCGGGCGCGGAGCACCGAATGTAGAGCTGGACTCTTGTGCCGGGAAGGAGAAAGGATGCTCTCCATGGACATCAGTTTTCGGTACAACGAACCTACATTGGTGTATCCTCGGTGCAATGCTGTCCTTCGGATACGATATTGCTATTGGCTTTCCATGTGATGGCGTGGTCAGGGATTGTCATTTCGCTGTTGCTTAATTTCGTTGCAATTATTATTATTATTATTATTATTGTTATTATTATTATTACTATTATTATTTTATTATTATTGTATACCCATATCCTGAGGGCCACGTAACATCTCTTGTAAGGGATCAAGTTGTGGGTATAGCACCAGACATACCTTATGTTGGAAGTATGCGACATTGGTCGCCAGATGCTCGTACTTCAGGAATGGTGTTTGATGTCTGAAGTTCGTTGGTGCTCGTCTTCCTGATAAATAGGATCTGCCATCCGTAGTGTGGGTCAGACCACATATGTACGATGTTGTTGATGTCTGAAGATTCGTTGTTGCTCAACATCCTGCTAGATAGGATCGACCGTCTGTAGTCTGGGCGCCGAGCGCTATGTAGAATGTTGGCATTAGATAGGTGAAAGGTGTTGACGGTGTGAAAGGCACTTACCTTGTTTTGACGGTAGTCTGTATGTGCGACATCTTCAAGTACTACGGGTTGCCGCCGATGTCCATAATTGCAGTAGTTGTGTAGGAGTAGGAGGGGTACTGAGTACAGGGAGGAGAGTGAAGGGACTTGACCCTTGTGTTGAAGGGAAGAGAGAGCGCATGACTCTCCTTGACGTGGGTTTCGATTCCACGGACCCCGTTTGAGGTATTATTGGTGCAATACTGCTCTTCGAACAAGGTGACTATCTGACCTCCTAAGGGGTGAAGATGTAATTTGAAAGTGTAAGTTTACTATTATTATTATCATTATTGTTATTATTATTATTATTAACATTATTATTATTATTACTATTATCAAATAATTAGGACTTCTCTCATTCACGCTTTACGTACACATGAGCAGCAGCACAACAAACCGGCAACAAATGTGATTTCACTTCTAACAGCTCAGCACTGTGCTCTGTTCACATGCACCGGACCACCCTGGATATCCCACTCGCCTCACTCTGAACACTCACACAACACACACACACTCCCCACTAACTACAGCTATGGCAGCTATGGTTGCCTCCGCTCTGTCACTATGCCTGCATTCCTTCTCTCTCTTACCCTCTGCGTCCTCTTGGTTCGCTGTAGACCTCCTCGCACGAGATGCTGAGACAGCGCCCCGCATGGCTTCCGCATGGAAAAGATGAATGGTTGGGTGCTGCCTGGGGGGGGGGTAGGGCACTGGCGGACTTAACCTGACTACCTGTGTGCGCAGAGGGGAAAAGGGTGCTGCGTGGGTTATCAAGGGAGAATGTGGGTGAAGAAAGAAAATGTGCCTAGGTGGAGAAGAGGTCGGCATGGGCGCTGAAGTCATCACTCGCTGAGCATCAGGTTGGTTGATTGCTTCTGTACTATAGTTACAGTATTAGAATGAAAGATAGGTAGAACGTCCGGGCGCCATTTAAGGGAGAGAACTGCATCAGGTTAATGCTGATCGGGCTATAAACATAGACTCATGTTCTGCTGGTTCGCTCTCAAATGGATGATTCCTTGGTTCCATTGTACTGCCTACGCTGACTTAGGACTGCTTGGACTTCAATATGATTTGCAATAGATTTATGGGCTTCATCCATATTGCAATCAGACTTGTCTCATTCACGGGTTCATGTATGAAAATGGCAGCACAGCAGGCCTTGTGCCCGCCCTAAGAGAAGGCGGGCCAGACCTGTGACCACCCTAAGTGAAGGCTGGTTAGGATATCCACGAACATGCTTTTTCTTTCAAACATTCTCGTAAAGTGGGTATCAGACAGTTGCAGCATTGCCGTTGAAGGCTAATGAGAAAGCAGAAGTGCCGTCAATGAGGCTGGGCAGACAAAAGGGGAACTGGAAAGGTTCTGCATACGGATAGCGGCCCTGACCCAAGGAGCGCAACTGTACAACCTGGGCCACATCTGGGTTGGGCCTGGGCGCAGGGTCTGGGTCTAAAACGCAGGCTCAAGGCAGGCCGCCCACACGCATCATTGGCATACAGGCAGAGAATGCGGGTGGGCAGGGGTCTTGGCCAATACGGGCATTGCTGGCATGCTGGGCGAATGCAAGTTGCTGCGTTGTGCATGGCTGCACTGCGCTGGGATGAGGCAGGCTAGCGCTAGGATGTAGGGCGCTGCTTGCACACTGGGGCACCGACGGCCATAGCCGGGCCGCATGAGGTGCAGTGAAGGTGAAGGGCGTTGTGTGAGTTATCAAGGAAGAGTGTGGGTGAAGAGAGGACGTACCTGGTGGAGAGGGACTCGACAGTGGTATTGACGTCATCACTCACTGGTCGTCAAATTGTCTGGTTGTTTTCATACTATAGTCATAGAGAATAGGCTGTGGTGTAGATAGGGCGCCAGGCGCTACTCGAGAGAGAGAGCTGCATTGGGTTATGTTGCTGGGGACATTGACTCACGATATTGCTGTATTAGTCTCACATGGATGGTTACTTGATTCCATTGTGCTATCTGGCTTTGACTATATGGACATCAGTGTGATTTTGGATTCTGGATTTTTGTGCTTCATCCATCATTCATTATTATTATTATTATTATTATTATTATTATTATTATTATTATTATTATTATTATTATTATTGGATGCAATCAGACTCATTCTCAGTCACACTTTTCGCGCATGTAAACAGCAGCGCAGTAAACCAGCGACGTGAGCCCACGCTATAATCAGAGATATGGCAACCAGATAAAAGTTCACTTTCAATGGTTGTAACAACGCAGCGCCCAGCAACACATTGTGCACATACGCTGGGCCATCCTGGAGGTCTGACACGTAATACTGTGCGCTCACACAGCAAACGTGCCACTGAACACTCTGGGCATCCGTAGAGCACTATTGCATAAGATGCTATAGCAACGCTTTCGCATGGCTCCGCAGGAAATGAATGAATGGTTGTGCACAACCTCTTGATTTTACTTTTGTGACTCACAGATCTGCCTTGTTTTCCTGACCCCACGGGGTACACGGTCCGAGACAGTACTTGCTGGGTTGGACTGGGACTGACTGGTCCAGTGCCGCTGACCACATGGCATTGCACCACAGATTCACCATGGTCACACATACATGGAACACAGACTGTGATATACGCAATGGGACACAGCCTGTGACGAAAGCAACAATACGTGGACAGAGACACATACACACCAAGAGTGAGACAGACGAAGAGAGAGAAAATAGAGAAAGAGGAAAGAGGAAACGTACCCGGCATACAATCGTAGTCTGCACTAAGTAATGACGTCATATAGATTGGACTTCGCTATCAAAGTAGGCGTGTTGCATGAGTGCGAGATTAGGAGGGTAGACAAGTATTATAAACTGGGCATTGGCTCATTATATCGTTATATTGCTCTGTCTGGCTGGTGCTATGGTATTAGCTGCTCATATACAACTACTCAGACGATTAAATGGTCTCGCAGCTTGGGGTTGAATATCAATCACACCCCTGTTATTATTATTGTTATTATTATTAGTGATATTATTATTATTATTATTATTATTATTATTATTATTATTATTATTGTTATATTTACTATTATTATCATTGTTACTGTTGCCACTGGCACCACATACTAGAATAGGAATCAGAATGGGACAGGGGTGTGAGGCAACAGAGCGAGGAAAGAGCGCTAAGAAGTATGGCGACTTTTACATCCTTCATCCTCCTTCGCTTTTCCATGCCTACACCCCACATAAGCACACAACCATCTTTAAGCAACGTGAGTGAAATAATATTTTCAAATGGCTTACTGAGAACATGACTCATGCGCAAATGGACTCCCGTTCCATATTTCATCCATGTAACAGGATGATTGAGGGAGCTCTGTCGGAGTTCAGGAGGAACTCTGGAGGCAGGGAACGACGAGGTACGTTGCTTTGACCCGGATACTCTATCATGTAGGCTGTCAGTGTAACAATGATCATACGAGTTAGAGATTCAGAATCAATAACTCTTAAAGTCTTGGATTGCGGGTAAAGAAAAGGTTGACTGAATGGAGACTGATTGCTTCTGGGTACATCAATCTTGCTGTGGGCATTGATTGGAGATATGGATACAAACTATCAACCTCTCACGATCATTCTGTATACTCCAGGTAACGATGATGGGTACTCTTATTTTGAGCTGGCTATAATCAATTGTCATGGATCACACTGATCGTTTTTCATTATGCATCTGACTCCAGCATAAGTTCTCAAATTTTCAACTATTCAGGGCTCGAATGCCATCGAAAACGATAATTTGATCCATCGGTAAGACTTGTGTGAGGGTAAGATTAGCAGGGAAAGCCTGCCTTAACTCCGATGAGCCTTACGCTTGGTAAGTGATAAGTGCAAGGATCCTTGGACACCCGCCTTATTGAGGGCTAGCCATTGATAAGAGAAGCAGGGAAATCCTGCCTTATCAGTGACTAGTCAGATATAAAAGCAGTGAGGTTTCAAGAACACCTGCCTTATCATTGACCAATCCAACGTTCTTTTCAGTGGTAAGAGTAGTAAGGATTCTTGGACACCCGCCTTATTGAGGGCTAGCCAGTGATAAGAGAAGCAGGGAAATCCTGCCTTATCAGTGACTAGTCTGATATAAAAGTAGTGAGGTTTCAAGGACACCTGCCTTATCATTGACCTACCTAACATTCATTCAGTGGTAAGAGTAGTAAGCATCCTTAGACACCCACCTTATTGAGGGCTAGCCAGTGATAAGAGTAGCAGGGGAATCCTGTCTTATCGGTGATTAGTCTGATATAAGAGTTGTGAGGTTTCAAGGACACCTGCCTTATCAATAAACATCCTAGCGCTTAGTCAGTGATAAGAATAACAAGGATCCTTGGACACCCGCCTTATTGAGGGCTAGCCAGTGATAAGAGAAGTAGGGAAATCCTGCCTTATCAGTGGCTAGTCTTATATAAGAGTAGTGAGGTTTCAGGGATACCTGCCTTATTGGTGACTAGCCATAGGATAAGCCTACCGCTAGGTGTGCTTTGGCTCACAAGGGCCAAAACCCACAAGATTTGTCTTTGTCAAACAAGTTCCAGTAACAAGTGGATATATCCTGAATAGTCTACCATATCACCGCTAACTTTCTCCACAATCTGCATTGTTCAGTCCTAACTAACTATCTCTGATTCTACTGAGAGGGGATAAGTGAGATCTTGCCTAAGAGAGAGACTATCCATTCGTCTAATACCTTCCATGAGATTCTTTTCCACAGATTAGATTGGTGATGTGTTCATGTGTGCTGGGAGAAGGAAGGGAACTCAGACAGGATAATCCCAAAGGAGATAGGAATGAGATAGTGAAAGGGATATGGAGAATTACTGTGACAACCTGAAGCGAAAGGGCAACAGCCCAAACGATTAGTTAAGGATAGGAGTCAGACAAAAGAACACTGAGTCTAGAAGGAACTTTATAGATCTCAGTTAGAAAAAAAGATGTTAAGTTTTTCTTGGATTGTGTTGTGTCTACAGGTTTCGACACTTCGGAGAACTTACGGGGGAATCCGTAAGAACATCAATTCTGTTATCGATTGATAACAGGTCGGTATAACTCCGACTCAACTTCCACCTTGGCTTGACACCCACACCTAAGGCAAGATCTAGATAAATCTTCCCCCTGTATCTATGTCTAAATTGTCCAAATCACACTCAGGAGTCTTCGAAAAAGTGTGGGGCTGGGGTAAAAGGAGTCAGGGTTAGGAAGGAATGTTGTTT